>JAKSZP010005762.1:0-66871 GCA_022478985.1 Massospora cicadina | reverse complement strand
GATGGCTGGTTCTTCTTATGCGGTAAAGTGGAGTTTAAAAAGTCTATTTTATGAAGACAATAGCCCAGACGGTGACTATAGTTAAGATATAGCTCCTTGGTAATTATACTTGAAGTTAAATTCTTCAGTCATTACTTAGACGATGGAACGCTGCCCTGATCCTTCTGATCCTAAGTAAATTCTCAACTTACAACAACGTAAAGTATTAAATACAAAACGCTTATAAATTAAGCTATAAACTTGTGGTAATAGTTGATGATAGTTTATTAGTATCAACTTAGGATAATTTATAGGGTTCAATGTTCACCACATCTTACCCATGATGTCTTAATTTCAGTGGCATTTGACCAGAGAAAGTAATAAGTTCGTTTGAGGGTCTACAATTCAATTGACTCAAGACATTGCAAATGCCTTAGAGCCAGTCTCAAACTCAGAAATATTCTAAAGACAGAATTTTTAATAATTCAGCAAATAGCTGAACTGATGATCTTTTCAAGCAATTGGAAACACATACCAAGGCGATTTGTATCACTAATTAGAATTAATTTGATCAAAAACTCAATTGACATTAAAAACTAATTTTGACATAGACCAAAAAAGCCCACTTGGGCAAATAATTTAGCCAGCTATCATATTAAGCCTGACTAAATTAACAAAGCCCTTGAGCCCATGTTATTGTATTCAAATATTATTAAGTGGAAAGCTAGGCTGCGGATCATATGTTTCACATAAGCTTAAGATATTTTTGATCCATAATCACTGATCTGATATAATCCATAAATTAATCATGTTAGCATTATTTATGACCCTATTGATTATCCTACAATTATATCCAGTCAACAACTCAATAATTCCCCCATATTGACTGGATATAAGTGGCAGTTACCTTTTCCTCTGGTTTACAATGTCTAACTTTTTGCGCTCATCAAAATATGAATGATACATCAATAATCTTTCTTCCACGGACAGACAAGTCTTATTAAGTCTAAGAAAGTCTATGTGGCATGCTATGGTCAGCTTGGGCATGTTGCCCACAATTTTACAATCTGGATTGACCAGCTACGCTTCCACAAAGCCTGAGAGTTTGGCTTTGCGTCCCTCTTTGATTTAGCCAATTATTAATGAACCTGAGCAGGCACCCTTGGCTCCAAGTACTATTCATCGAAAATCCCAATGGGTCAAGTGGGATCCTCCTATGAATCTCTCTTTAACTCTTTGGGCTTCTGAAGCCAATTAACCCCAAGAAATCCTTATCTGAGATCAATTTGCTTCAGGTGGGGATCTCATTTCTGAATTCTTGTTTTCTCTTTTTTCCATCTTCACTTCCAACAATCTTATTTCCTCTTTATGCGTGGGCAGTGTGGCTTCGTTGGGCTTTGAGCTTGATTTGATGTCAGAGATTGTAAATGCCTACTTGTTATCTGCAGAGCTAATGGCCCTGAGATTACCACATACGATATTTTTAAAACCAATCAGGACATTGTTTTTGCTAACTAGGTTTCTAGGCTTTGTGCAAACATGCTTTTGTGCGTATAGATTTAAACGTCCCATTGGGCCTTAAAACTCAATTTTCCAAAGATTGATGAATCCTGGTGTTATGCTGAGCCCTTTGCAAAAGCCTGGTGAAAGAGCTTCCCAAAAAGTATGTCCCACAGATGGCTCTTCTGGGTGCATGTTTTTGCTTCCCTCCTTCCTCGTCCCCACTGATACTGTGCATGAAATACATAGGTTTTTAGACGAGGCCCATTCACAGATATTTTGCTTGAAAGTGATCCTCCCCCCGGTTTGCCCCTACCTTAAAAGTCTTCTGCTGACTGTATCTGCCTTTCTGCGGAATTTACACCCAAATCAAGTCTTTCTCGCCTGTTATGAAGTCCCTTCCAATGGTCTTTCCCTTTGGTTCAATGGCCTTTCTTAAGCTGACAAGGCCAGCATGCCTAGTGATGAGCCTTTTTGGGTTTAGCGCATCTCCAACAGGGTCTGGATAAAAGAGACTTGTATGAGATTTGCATTTCTCTGATTCTGCTACAGGCTTCCCCAGTTAATCTCACTCTCCTCCACCTCCCAAAGAAAAGTTACCTAGTTTCAGTGATGATGAGGCACAAATCTTTGAATAAAAGTTCATAGTTTTAATTATTTTTCATCTTTATTATCTTTTATTCTTTTATTATATATATGTATTTTTTATATATTATATCTTCTATTATTACCTTTTTTTTAGTACTAGTTTATTACCTTTTTTCTTTTTTGTATTATTATTATTCTTTATGATATGGATGAAGGAACTTAGCATGTACTCAATTCAAAAATAAGCCACCTTGATCCTTAATGGTATATACATTTTTGGACAATTTCTTCAATACAATAAATGGACTCTTTCCAAAGCAAGGCAAGCTTGTGCGAGCAGCCTGCACTATGAAAGTCACAATATACTACTATGTCTCCCTCTTTAAATTTAGTCACTGTAGCTCGTTCAGCATCATCATAGCTCTTATAACAAGTTTTTCAATTAATAATATTTTGATAGGCTTCAGATTGTAACTTGATTAGGGTCCTAGATAGTTGCTCAACATAATTATTTGGGCTTATTGCTTCAGTTGAACTGTGTACTAATTAATAATAAGGGGGCAGAGCGGGCTGTCTGCCAAACAAAAGTTGAAACGGAGAGTGGCCTATAAAGCTATTGTGTCCAATATTATACACAAACATGGTAGCACAAATGGAGGTAGCCCATTGTGAAGGCACTAAGGCTGCATATTTGAGTAAAATGCTGACTAGAGTGCCATTTACTCGATTTACCATAACATTAGTCTCAGGATGGCATGGTGTTGACACCACTCCTTTGATAGACATCAACTCATTTAACCTTAGTACCATTTGAGCAGTAAAATTTGTGCCATTATCCGTCATGATCTTCTGTGGGCATCAATGCTTGTAAGTTATATTATCCATAATGAACTTGACAGTAAATAGAGCCTCAAAATCTCGAATTGCTTTAGCTTTCACCCATTTTATTAGATGGTCAATAGCAACAATTATGTATTTGTTGCCTAGACTGCTCACAGGAAAAGGGCCAACTACATCAATTGATACGGTATGCCAGGCCAGTCAGGTTTGATTAAATGATAACTCACATCCGACTTCATAGGCTTTTCAATCTGGCTTTAATGACATTTTTCAAGTACATCTTGGTTATCAAATTGCATAGAATCCTAGTAGTAATTTGACTTAATTAATTCTAGTGTTTTGGTCAATCCTCCATGCCCTACAGCCTTGTGTGCTTGTGTAATAATCTCCATTAAGTTGGAAGTATTTTGGGAAAATTTTACGCTGCCCATCACGCTTGAGCTTGTATAAAACTCCATTATAATATTTGGTGTCAGTTATTGCTTTTTTGATCCTTTTTGCACTTCATTTGGCTCATCTCCATAAGTCCAGGTAATCATCTTTTCATGAAACTCATTGGCCAAACTTCTCAGGACAGCTACAATAAGAAGTCACGATAATCTGTCCGCATTTTGATGGGCCGCTTCAGCTCTATGAATAGTTTCAAGATCATACGCTAGTAATTTCAGACCCAGAGGGCTAATTGTCCCTCAAATTCCTTGAGATTGTGGAGCCATATTAATTAGCTGTGATCTGTCACTACTTGAAACTTGGTGCCATGAATATAAGCCTAATATTATTTACATGCATAGATGACAGCCAAACACTCTCGTTTGGTCACTGTATAATTACACTCATGCTTATTAAGCATCCTGCTGCAATAAGAAACCGGATGCTCCTCATCATCATCCCCAATCTGAGATAGCATACCCCCAATTGCAGTCAACGAGGCGTTAGTTTGTATGATAAAAGGCCTGCTGAAATCTGGATATTGGAGGATAGTTGCCGTGCTCATTTTGGTTTTTAAATCCTCAAAGGCCTGTTGGCACTCATCTGGCCAGAAAAAATGAACTCCTTGTAGTAAATGAAATAGGGGCTCAGCAATCCTTGCAAACCCTGCTACGAATCTTCAATAGTATCCTACAAGGCCTAAGAATACTTGAACATCCCTCATACTCGTCAGAGGTTGCAATTTGTTAATTGCCTCCACCTTTTGAGGTTGAGGCCGCAAGCCTTTGGAATCAATGATGAACCCAAGGTATTCCAATTGTTCTTTAAAAATTGACATTTTCTAGGTTATATCTTCATATTGGCCTTCAACAGCCGTTCAAACACTTGTTCAAGGTGCTCCAAATGTTTGGAAAACGTTTGCAAAAAGACATTGATATCATCCAGGTAAACTAGTGCGCAGGATAATTTAAGGTCCCCCAAAATTGTGTCCATCACATGTTGAAAAGTTGCTGGCGCATTGCACAGCCTCTGTGGCATGCACGCTGGTTGAAACAGACCTTGTGTAGCAATCATTGCGCACTTTTCCTTCTCCTCTGGTGGCAACTCAATTTGCTAATATCCTGAGATAAGGTCCATTGCAGTAAAATAATTCGCCCCTCCCAGATGGTCCAAAGCATCATCAATTCTGGGCAAGGATATAATTCTTTTTTAGTGGCATTAAGGCGTTGATAATCAATCACAACTTGATTGAAGCCATCTTTTTTTGATTATTAGAACTGGACTGGCCCATGGGCTTTCAAAGGGCACAATCATTCCACTTTTCAGCAATTTTTCTAGCTCTTCCCTGACTATTTTGTTGCTAGCCCTGGGGCACCAGATTGGCCTCATTCTAATAGGCGCATGGTCACCAGTGTCAACGAAATGCTGTACTACTTTTGCACAACCTAAATCTTGGTCATCTTTGGCGAAAATTTTGAAGTGTTTTTCAAACAACTCTAGTGCTTCAACCTTCTATTGTTCTGATAATCTGGTAAACAATTCTTGAGGAATTAAAATATGTGCCCCAAGGGTTTTGGTCAGTAATCTGGTCTCAGTTAAATAGCCAAATTTGACAGCTGTTTTTAATTTGTCCCTCAAAAACAAATACATGAATGCGGCTACTTGATATTATTTGATCTTAGTACTTTGGCAGATCAAATTTTCTAATAGGACATCAATTTCCCCATGCCCTGGTATAAGATAGCCCAGGCGCCACACTAGGTTTCATTTGAGAATGATGCCATGGGGATACAACCCCCTGTATAGTCCTTTTTGGAATATCCAGAGAGATCTCAGTCTTCATAACCAGTTGATTGACTGGAGCTATTGTCGCATTCTTATTCACAAGTAAAAGTTTACCTTGATTTTCATTTATGGTGGTTGGCATGGGGTGACTTTGGGTTTCCCGATGGAAAATTCTACTGATATTATCCCATTAGTATAAAATATATTGATAAAGTTTCTACGATGGCTTGCAGGCTTTGTTTTGCCTCAAGAGAAATAAATCAGAAGTGATTGGCTTAATATCATAAAGATGTTTTTCAAAATCACAAGAGAACCTATAGGTCTATAAAAAAAACTAGTTCCAATTAAGATGTCATAATTGATGTTTGAAAGCACTATTGCGGGTGTGGCTACTACCAAAGCTCCAAATTGCAGTGGCAAGGCGCTGTAAGCTCCTTCACTCCTAGTGCTGTTTAGGCCCGCTGTCCCATATTCCCAATGGTAATCCATGTCTGGAGCAATTTTCAATCTTTTCACCAAGTTCGTGAAACCAAAGTTTACAGGTGCTTTGCTATCAACAATAGCTACAACTTTGATTTTGTTGACCAGAATGTCCATGTAAGAGAACTCAGAGTAATAGGAATCAATAGAGTTTACTAAGTGAATACGTGAAGAGTCCAGAGAATTAAAAGTGTTCTTCAGAGTATTTCCAATACTGGGACATTCATGGATGAATGTGTCGATTGGTATTGCTATACTAACCGTTTCAAGCTTAGGGGTATCTGCTGCATTGCTCAGTCCTTCTTCTGGAATATTCTCAATTATTTGTTGCACATAAGGTTTAGCCTCTACTTCAGAGGCTTCAAGTATGTCAACCTTACTCTGAGAGTGAGTTACCGCATGTACGTTTTTTTAATCTTCATTGGGTACTAAAATGGAATTTGTTTTATTGTTAAAAAAGGCTCCATGGCCTGCGTATTCTTTGTCAATCAGGTGGGACTGGTTTCTCTGTCATAATAGAGCGTCCCACATCTATTGTGCTTGTTCTTTTCCCTTCTCCTGCACATTGTTATGAAGGACTATATTGACATTATGGTGACATTATTGAGAAGCAAAGTGTCCTTTATGGTTGCAATTATAGCAAGTAATGACATTCATTGGGCGTGAGGCCTTTGTATTCAAGTCTGCTCATTTTTCACAAGCAAATCAAAATCAATCTTCTTATTAATTTTAAAGGGTTTCCCAACAGAGGAAGCAGATCCTGATTTGTACCCAGTATTAGGAGGGCCATAATTTTTGTGAACATCTGCACAAATAATCAGCAAGTTCAGATGTTGAAAGATTTTGTACAAAGGCAGGCATTAAAAACGTTTGACAATTTTCAGTAAGGTTGTACCACATGTTCTAGAGCAAATTTTAGCAACAAAATTGACCATAGCCTTTTTACATAGGAGAACTTACTCTTTGTGATAGATTGATCTGCAAATTCATCAATTGCTTCATCTTTTTAAAAGCGAATGGTCCTAAATTTATATCTTCTGGTTAACATTTGTTCTAGACCTCAAAATTTATAAAGCACAGCCTCCTTGACTTTGGAGTAAGTTGGGTTTTGTTGATATGAGGCATAATCAACTCAATGCTCCACTCATCCAAGCAGTTGATCATAATGGCTGCTTTGTTACAATTGCTAGCCGCATACATGGCCAATTAAAAGGGTTTGACAAATGTGATTATATTTCCATTCTTGTCCAAATCAGGAAGGTTTAATGGTTTGTAATTATCACTTTCCCATCCATGGTTATCATGATTACTTCTTTGTTGGCTTGAGCCAGGCGTACTAGGGCGCTGAGGCACTACGCCATGGTTTAAGGTGTTGGGGTTGGCCAAAGCAACCATATTGCTAGGCATTTGTCGATGTAGTACAGCATCTAATTCAGTAGTTATTTCCAAAGCTTCATCATTATAGTATTCATAAGCGTTTTCATTTGAATGGTTATGGCACATTGGCAATGCCCATCATCCAAAGCTCATATTTGATCATTAATTTTATTTTCTCAATTGACATGATTTCGATTTTTTAACTTTAATTTTACAATTTCCTCATCCAAGCTAGTAGTTTGTAATTGCAAGGTGGGAATCACTTTGTCCTTTTCCTTAATTGTCTTCTTACACTGTTTTACTTCTCCATGGAGAATATTGTTTGACTCAATAATATCAGAAATTTACTCATCAATATTATTAACCTGTAAATTAAGATGATCAATAGAGTCTTGTTTTTTCATCTTTTGTCCATTGGCCTTCAAATTGTGTGTGCCAGTAGTTAATTTTTCCAATTTATTCATCCTTCATCTGCGAAATTGGGTGCACAGTCATCAATGGTGATCACAAAATTCATCATTATGGTTTAGTTGCACCTGTTGGGCTTTGTGAAAAAGCCTCATGAACTCTGAAAAATTAATGGAAGTTTAAGTGATATTACTAACTTAAGTTTTGGTAATTCCTCTTTCCTCTAAAAAATTATCAAAGATAGGATGCAATCTGTCATTTAGCTCTTGTGCTAAATCTGCTATCCAGCTATTAGCCCAGGTAGTTATATTATAGTTTGCTTCCAAACTAGAATGGACCTCAGTTCAGTTGACTTCTAATCGTTCATTTCAAAGCTGGGCCGCCTGGCTGGAGTTGCATGAGAAGTCTACCAACTTGTTAATGGCCACGTATGGCGGGCATATGTCATCTGAGAATCTCTGGAGGTGGGGTGTACAAGTTCAATTAAGCATTGGGCAATATTCTCTATCCTAATTAAATTTTTTGGACTTGAGCTACGCTCAATTGATGATAAGCTAGATATCAAATCAACAACGCATCTTTCTGTCATTGGTGATAAAAAGGATTAATACTATTTTCCGCAGGCCATTGTCCCATTTGATACCATTTTGACAACTGATGTTCAAGATGTTCCAGCTCTTAAGGCGAAATGGGTTCATATGGGTAGGTAATAGGTATGTCATTCCGATTAATCTGGGACACAGTCATTTCAGTATTCCAATTGAGCCTGGTAATGGTTCTAACTAATTGATTTGGATTGCTCTCATACTCAGCGTGTTCACCATCTGTGTTCCCAGCCAAAAGCGCCCCTTGTTGAAGTTTAAACCTATTTATTATGGTTGGCTCTTCTTCTGTGGTAAGGTGGAGTTTCAAACGTCTTTTGTATGAAGACAATAGACCAGACGGTGACTATAGTTAAGATATAGCTCCTTAGTAATTATACTTGAAGTTAAATTCTTCAGTCATTACTTAGACGATGGAACGCTGCCCTGATCCTTCTGATCCTAAGTAAATTCTCAACTTACAACAACGTAAAGTATTAAATACATAAACGCTTATAAATTAAACTATAAACTTGTGGTAATAGTTGATGATAGTTTATTAGTATCAACTTTGTGATAATTTATTGGGTTCAATGTTCACCACATCTTACCCATGATGTCTTAATTTCAGTGGCATTTGACCAGAGAAAGTAATAAGTTCATTTGAGGGTCTACAATCCATTTGACTCAAGGCATCTCAAATTCCTCAGAATCAGTCTTAAACTTGGAGATATTCTTAAAATAGCATTTCTAATGATTCTGCAAATAACTGAATTGATGATTTTTTTCAAGCAATTGGCAACACATACCAAGGCGATTTGTATCACTAATTAGTAATTAATTTGATCATAAACTCAATTTACATTAAAAAATAATTTTGACATAAACCAAAAAAGCCCACGCGCCTGAGTCATTTAGTCAGCTATTATTTTAAACCTGACCAAACCAACAAAGCCCTTGAGCCCATGTCATCATAGTTAAATATTATTAAGTGGAAAGTTAGGCTGAAGATCATATGCTTTACATAAGCTTAAGATATTCCTGATCCATAATCACTGATATCCGATATGATCCATAATAAATTAATCATGTTAGAATTATTTATGATCCTATTGATTATCTGACAATTATATCCAGTCAACAACTCAGCAGCTTAAAAGGCTTTATAACCCCAAGTGGTGGCTGCTATCAGAGCTGCAGACAAGGGTTGTGATTGGACTCAGGAGAAAATCTGTAGGCCACCAAGAGGGGAGGCCAAGGTAGGGAATCCCACTGTAGTAGTTATTTTTGAAAAACAAGAAAGAATGAAAATTTAATATTTAAATTGAAGGATACTTTTGATTTATTTGTAGTAGACTTTAGAATCAACCAGCACTGGCCCCAATAGTTGGTAAACCATTTTTGTATATTTGTGGCAGTGAAAAAATATCTCCTGTACCCTATTAGTGTTAATTGCTTTCTGAACAAGCCGCAATAGTTTTTTTTGACTTTTTTTTATATTTTGAATCTAAAATTCAGGAAATAGGGATGAACGACTTAGAATTATTGTCCCAAATTCAATGGCCCAAAAACAGAAACGAGTTAGGGTGGAGGCCCAATTTTTTGACTATAATGGGTCTGGATCAAAAGATAGCTGAGCCACAAAAAATGAATATAGTGCTGAGGACAGGTTCAGAGGTGGGCCCCGAGATGCAAGTAATAAGTTTGATTGGTTGCAGCTAGATGAGGTGGAAATTGGGAGAGATTAAGTCTGGAATAGCTGGTGAGGCTTAATACTTACTTTTCCCTCACATTGACAGCCAAACCTGCCTCAGGACCATTTTAGGGTAGGGGCGCTCTGAACATGTGAGGTTAGGATTGGTGGCAGGTGACACATTGGCTGGTGGCAACTTGGGTCTAGATGGGCGTGGGGATTTGGTGGCCTAAACGAGCATACCTGTTCCCAAAGTTAAAAAATCTCTTAACACATAAGAGAAATCTTCTTAAGGTAAGTCTGACTTGGTAGAAGGGCGGTTGTGGGCCATGGAAACCTTGTCCCCTTTGTAGGGAGAGCGCAGACCCAGCGCTCAGCATCAGTAAGTGTAAGGTTCCCCTCAGAGTGGAGAAGGAGGGCTCAAAGGCTAATGATTCCCATTTTTTCTAAAAAAGTGAAAACCTCCATATCGAGCTTTAGAGGCGCAGCCTCAAGACTTAGAAAAACAGGTTAAGAACATGATATAAATTCTAATCTAATCATTTTTGAGTCATTTGTTTATAAACCTGAGCAATACCAGGTAAAAGTACAATTAGTTGGTAAATTTGATATATTCAGTTTGTTTCTAATTGAGTCATTGGTTGTTTTGGATGAATCAAAAGGGCAATTGGTTTTTTTAGCACTAGTGATGCCTAACCCAAAAGGGGGAGTCACCACGAATATTTATTTGCTAATGGGCCGAACAGTGGGATTATTAGAAATAAATTAATTTCCTAATATGGCACCTCAGCTAACAGCCTAGGAAGCCATATCATAAGTTGAGGAAGCTTTGAGGAAGATTTTGGATGGCACCCTCTTTAGCTGATGGACCATGGCGGACAACATTGGGGTAGGAGAATCAGCAACATGTGGTATAAAGAGGTATATTTGAGGGTACTCTTTATTAATGAGGCTGGCAGTATCCATTGCCTCAATGTATTGAGAAAGCTGATGCTCAGCAAAAGTGATGAGAGCAGGCACACAGATAAATGAATTGATGCGCCGGCGAGTTTTTTAATTTGGGTCAAAAAGAGAATTTTTTGCTGCATCAATGCAAGCATGGCTCACACCAAAAGCAAGCTTCTCAATTTCATACTTTGCATCATCCTCAAAATTATGGGAAAAATTGGGGATATAATTAACTCAATAAGGGGCTCCATCGCCCCGTGAAGTTGCTGGAGATGTAGGGTGTTGATAGGAGCATCTGCAGCCTCAACTGCAATTTTATTGATATTTTTATAGATAGAAAACCGTTTTGAGGGCAAAACTTTGGGGACATAAATCAGAAGGGTCAACGAAAAACTCCTCCAAAGCAAAATCTGGTTTTATGTGGTACACCCATTTGTCCTCTTCAATTCATTAAAGAGCCTTGAATAGATTGGATTCAGCCAGAACTGAGCCAGCCCCCAGAATTGGGGCAGTGGCAGAAATTTATTGGCCACATGTTATCAACCAGAGAAGCTCAGCGGAAACTGGTCCAGCCATTGACTCATGATTCCATAATCTGGTCAAATTTCGATTTCAATTTTTAAAAATTCTTGTTTTGATTGGCTGCCGCTTTTGAAACAGTGCTAAATTGCCCCAAGATTGGGGGCAGGAAAATCGAGCCCCTTTCAAAAAATTGTGGCAAAATGGCCATGAGCCTGATGCCTGAGGAATGAGTGGCAGAAGCGACAGAAGTGAAAACCATGGGCACTTGCACTTTGAATGGTCAAGCTTGAAGCACAAGGGGAAAATGGCGCGGCCTTTTTGATGAACGCCCAGAATGGGAGATCAGGGGCGGATCTGATCATGGTGTGGGGGGAATTGAAAGATAGGTATAAGATGAAATGGGCAGATCATCACAAAGGTGTGAGGCCCATCCAGACGATCCGCCCCATTTAGAACCACAAACTGCGAAATGGGGTCTGCATTATAAATGGCTAAACCATCTGTGAGCTCATGGCAGAGGCGTTTGGGGAGAGGTTGGAAGGCAACCCAGCAAACTGGACCACCAAAGCGGCCTCATCTGAGAGATGGTTTTAACGGTGGGAATAAATTTTTTTATAAATGATTGGTAGCTTAGATTCTGCCACGGCATCAGCTTCCAAACGGAAGCCAAGATCAAAGTACCCCTCAAAGTGGTAGAAGTCAATAAAGTGGCAGGTTTAAACACTGCTGTGACCATCCCAATGAAGGCCGTGCTTGTGTATAGGAAGAGATTCACATATTTGACTCAGAGGCCAAAACAAAAATTGCTCCATGGTAGCACCAAAGGTCTCTGGAGCACGCCTGGGAGCTTGCGAGGTGATGGGCCAAGTCCTGAGGGGGACATAATGCCCAGTAGCATTAGAGGGCTAGCAGAGCCATCCCAGGTGCACTTCAGTGGTGGCTGAAAGATTCCAGATGGCGGTGCACCACCACCCCAAGCTGGGGCAGCAGGCGTTGATTGCATTGTATTAATAGTTTTAACTCAATCAAGCAGACATTTTTTGTAATTTTTGGAAAAAAAATGAATTTGGCTTTAATTTAGTTATTGAAGCAAAAGTAAAATGAACAGATATAGAGCAATTGGTTTTGGCTGAGTGGTTTGGGCAATTTGATTAAATCATTAAGTACAATGGGTCAATCTTTCTTTCACTTTGATAACTATAATTAAAGACAAATTCAGATTTTAGAACAGAAACAAAACACAATCACTCAAATGAACAAAAAATTAAAAATGTTGATGCTTTTGACGCCTGCTGCCCTGGCATGGGACTGTGCTGCACCGCCTGCTGGCGTGTTTCAGCTGCCACATAGGCGTGCCCAGACTAGCTCTACTAGCCCTCCCAACGCTACTGGGCGTTATGTCCCCCTCAGGACTTGACCACCTGCTTGCAAGCTCCCAAGTGGTGCTCTGGAGCTCTTTGGTGCTCCCTTAGAGAAATTTGTGTTTCAGCCTCCAGGTCAAATATGGGAACATTTTCCCATATGCTTTGCAGACATTTTAAAGATACCCATGGCGTTGTATAAACCCACCGGCTTTATTAATTTCGCCCCTTCAAGGGTATTTCAATTTTGGCTTCCATTATGAAGCTAATACAGCGGCACAGCCAAGCTGCCATTGATATTTAAAAACTATTCCCCTCCCAAATGTTTGCACTCAGCTTAAGAATGAGGCAACTTTATTGGTCCAGTTGCTGGGTTACCCTCCTACCTTTCCCCTGAACGCCTCCGCCATGAGCTCTTGGAGGGTTTGGCCATTTATGGCGCAGACCCCATTTTGCAGTTCATGGTTCCCAATGGGGCATATCATCTAGCAGGGCCTTGTGCCTTTTCATCAATCTGCCCTTTCCATCACGACACCCACCTCACAATTTCCCCCTGCATCATGATAAGATCCACCCCTGATCACCCATTCTGGGTGTGCATTGAGAATGGCCACGCCATTTGCCCCTTGTGCTTTGAACTCAACCATTCAAAGCACAAGTGCCCAGCATCTTCTGCCTCCAATAAAAAACACTCCCCTCCAGAATTGGCTTGGCTGCAGCTGCACCAGAATTTTTGATAGGGCTTGATTCTCCCACCCCCAACCTCAGCGAATTCTGGCGTGGCTTCCAAAGCTGCAGCCAATCAAAAGTGTAATTTCAAAAAATCTGGTTGATTATGGCAACCTGAGCTGATGGCTGAAACAATCTAAGCTGAGCTTCCATGGTTGAAAGTTCGCAGCCAATCAGGTGTGGCCAACTTGCTAACTCCAGTGGCTGGGCCAGCATTAGCCAAATTGAATCTTTCAAGTATCTTGATTGGATTGATGAAAGCGAACAGCCATATAATTTCAAACCAGATTTTTCATTGGATAGATTTTTTGTCAATCCTCCCAATTTGTGCCCCCACCATTTTCATCCTAAGACAGTTATTCAATTTTATAAGTATATATATATAAAATTGTGGTCAAAGACGATGCTGATCCTGCCAACAACCTGCTTCACCAGCAACTCCACGTGGCAATTGGACCCCTGGATAAGGGTATTCCTACCCTCAATTTCCCCATGATTTTTAAGAAGATACAAAGTATGAGAGTGAAGGATCTGGCATTTGGTGCAAGCTGCACCTGCATCAATGCAGCCAAAACTTCTCTTTTCAACTCCAATTATCTTGAAATCCGCCGGCGCATCAAATCATTCACTTGTGTTCTGTTCTCATCACTTTTGCTGATCATTAACTTGCTCAATACACTGAGGCAGTGGATACTACAAGCCTCATTAATGAATAAAACATTAAAATACCTCCTTATACCACATGTTGCTGATGCTCCTAACCCAAGGTTGTCCGCCATTGTCTGCCAGCTAAAGTGGGTGCCAGAAAATTTTTTTCCCAAAGCACCCTCACCTTATGATATGGCCCCCTAGGCTGTTAGCTGAGGTGCCATATTGGGTTTATCTAATTTCTAATAACCCTTTGTTTGGCCCATTTGCAAACAAAGATGTGTGTCAGATCCCCCTTTATTGGGTTGGGCACCACTAGTGTTAAAAATAAGTTCAATGGGTCTTGCCAAGTAGTAAGTTGTATCAAATATAAAATTTAAGATAATGATTCAAAACATCCGGTAAGCTATAAACACCATAGCGAATCATGAAAATCTGGATGCTAATTCATAAATATTGGACTCTTAACAAACCTATTGAGGCTACTAACTGGTCAAACATCAATTCGCTTGACAAAACCATTAAAACTGTTGAATCAATTGAATAATCTAAAGTTGCTGAATTTGGCCTTATCTAATATATATTAGAAACTTATATGTGTGTATGTATGTATAACACCATCAATCTGATTGGTTCAACCTATTTAGTCTAGTGTTTAACTATCAATAATTCATTTGAATAATTCACTGGATCAACAATACGGTTTCCTTGGCAAAAAAGTGTCATCTGTGTGTCCTTTCTCCATCAAGTCTGATAGGGTCCATTTGTTTGGATTAGTGTTTAAGGATAATTAAAATCAACTGAAGAATCTACCAAGTTACTCTGCAAACAACTGAATATCCCTTCTATATCAAATTTGATAGATTCAATTTATTATTCAAGTGGTAAAGGACTGTTGAATAAAAAGCATTTTATTAGTTTGCTCACAAAAAACTAAACATTTACAATAAATGAAAGTGAATTAGTATTATGGTTAACTTATAGTTTCAGATTCAATCCTAACTTTTTCTTTCCTTTCATTTAATTTATCAATTTAATTCAATCTTATTCATTTTATGCATTCAACTAATTTATATTATTTTTTATTTTCTTTAATTTCTTATAAGCTTTTAGAAATGATATAAATTACAACTTAATTTTTTTATATGATTTAAATAAATGAACTAAATACTCTTATTAAACTATGTTAATTTACAATAAGTAACTCTATTAATATGAGCTACAAACTTGATTAGGTTACGTATACATCTCATATATTCTATATATAATATCTATTTTATATGGTTCAATATATAAGATGACAAGTTTGTGTTATATAATAAGTAATATTGAAAATTTTTTAGATTTTATAGCAAGCAGTAAGTTTGATATCCACTTTGTCAATAATTCAGTACTTTGGCACCCCAACTTAGGGCTTTACCAAATTACTCAGCAATTGACTGAATGTCCTTTCTATATTGAGTATAATAAGTTACTTTATTTTGCCAAGTGGTTGAGGATTGGCATATAAATCAAATAATTTACTACACTTCTTACTTTAATAGCTAAAAGCAAAAATGATTAATGATTAATCCTAAGGATATTTAAAGTTGTAAGATAGGGGATCCCCCTTTGGTAGAGTATGTTCTCTCTACCACTGCTCTCCTGAGTTCAATCCCAATAGATGAACTTTGGGTAGGGGACAATTATGACTGTGTTGGCATTCCGCACCAATGCTCTGAACTGACATAGCAAATAGCAAAGGCGGTACATGGAGTTCCTGGCCTATCATACGCTGCATGTGGAGTTTTTCTGGGATTTATCCTCCTTTCACATTTCTTCAATTCCCTTAATAGGAGCAGTATCATCCCAGGTCATCTCACCTCAAATAAAATTTAAAGTTGCAGGTTAATTACTGGCTCAAACCTTTTTAACATCTAATTTAGATAGTATATTAATTCAATTTTATTAGTTTTATTTTATTTTTTTAATTCCATTTAATTTATAAATTAATTCTTTTATTTAATTCTTTTACTTTATAATTTCCATCTTATAAGCTTTCAGACAATTTCATATTCAATTAAGTGGGAATAGTGTTCTAGCGTTGATCAAGTTAAGTGTTAATAAGATTCCTTGGTCAATCCTTGGTGGAATCCTTTATATTGGAGTAATTCTTCTACTCCCAAACTCGAGCCCAAAACCTTAGATTTAGGCAATCTGACTGCTGCAAACGGTCTCTGAAATAGGCAAACTGCTTGGAACTTCACCCAAGTTCCAGCTTTAATTTGGTGCAAGTTACTAAGAGAATACCGCCTCTATTTATTGGCTTAACGATGATTCCAAGTGGTGCAATTATTCAACAGGCAATCAGCCCTTAAGAACTGGGGTAATCAGGTGTAGTAAAAGTATTTACCAGAAGGCTGATTGAAGAGGCTACATTAAAATGTTACTTGATGGTTATATCATCCCGCCTGATAAACCAACTCCTTCAATGAAAGCTACATCAAGGCAAAAAAATATTGTTGAGAGTATGTATAAGTTGATTTATCATTTATCCAAATTGAGTGACCCTTCTCCTTTTCTGAATTCCAATCTATCTCATTTTTACCCCTGACTTACCTTAATTACTAAGAGTTGACTTTATAGTAGGGATCACATCTTACCACTGGTTTAAACTTAAATCGCAATAAAATCTAAAATCATAGTTGTAATAAAGTTATCAATTTTATTCCAATCTGTGATTTACTTTTCCTCCAGATCGTTAATATCAGTTTTTAGTTTTGACACTCCCAAGACTACTAATATTGTTAAGATCCTGTGAAAAAAGCCCCAGCTAGCGTTAACCCCGCCAGGATTCCAACAAGTGGTGCTCACTACATGGGCCTGTACACCATTATTTTTTACTAAGAATTAATGCTTTCTGGGAAAGTAACTTCCCTCCTATCCTCCCACTGCATTAGAACCAAGTATAGCTGCTTTAGAACAGCTGCTAGCTAGTGCTTTATTTTGACTTAAAGCGCTTGAACAATGCTCTTTTTGAGACCCTCATTGGGCCACTCCTGCTAACTCAAAACCTATACTTAGAGAGAGTTTACCGCAGGTAAGGGTATAAATGCCTCGTTTCTCTTCGTTTATGTGCCTAAGCATGCAAGAGGGGTGATCAGTTGCCACCTTTGTTGACCAGTTTTACTGTGACGCTCATCCTCTACTTGCTAAAATGCAACCTTTTGATAAAGCAGTTGATACCACTCTGGCTGGCTTAGCACTTACCCCTTCTTTGGAAAGATTAATTGTATTAGTGAAATGTTTCCTGCTGATTGTTCATAATATAAAGGAGGCTTTACTAGAGGTTTCCAATCTCCATGAAGTCAAACCTACCAAAGGAGTTAAGCTGACACCTCAAGTCCCACCTACTGAGGAATTTTACTCCATCTTATGTCAGAAGGAGACTATGACATAATACTGGACCCTCCTTTGCTTGTTACCATTCCATAGACTGCTCTTGTGGGGCGATTTAAGCTAGACTTTACTCTGCCATGAAAGTTAGACAAGTGCATCAGGTTTTAGTGTTGGTTCTTCCATCAACTACAACCCAAGTTAGCCCTGAGAAATCAGTTGAGATCTTGACTAATCCCACGCTCTCTCCTAAGGGGCTTATTAATACGGCTCTACCCTCACGTCAATCCAAGCTGCCATCCATAACATCCATGGCCTCCTCTCTGGCCGCACGCCAACTGAAATTTTCTCATCAAGTGCCAACGAAAATTGGTCAAGCTAAGACACTTCCTAAAATAGACAAAAGGGAAGTTAAGCATCAAAACCCTTCCCCTGTGAGGAGAAAAGGTCAGATTTTTACCCTCATCCTAACGTTTATCTGATGTGCATAAATAACCCCTCAAACGACAAATCTGAAGGGGGTTGTGAAGACGTTGGATATTATGTCCTAGGCGCCCCAGTGGAGGTGATGATACCGGATCATTCTAGCCCTGAGCTTAGATATGCCACAATACCCAGAGAGACCTATCTCAACAAGTTTGTGAGGTGTTCCGAGATTATTGATACCACCAGTGATGCTGACCAGATCATTGTCACACTGATATAATCTACTCAGAATAATCATACACTGCAATCTATTAATGATATATACCCTGAGACCGCTCAACGCTTTCCATTACTTTCCGTCTGAAGGAGGTTCTAGCACTCCCCCTTAATTTGGTGAAACCTTAGTCAGTATAGAGGTTGTCATCAACAAAGTATGGCTTCTAGCCATCCTTGACACTGGTGCACCAGTTAATGTGATCTCGTCTAAGCTTATCCATAAGATTAAGTTGGCGCCTGACCTGAATAACTCTTAAGAGTATGGCACTATGGGTCCCTAAAACACTCGGGCTATTTGAGCCTTCTCCTCCCTACCCATACAAATTGGTTAACTTATCCTGTCCGCCTCCTTTGTGGCCTTGGGAAATAATGCTTGTGACATGCTTAAAAGCACTCAATCTATGATTTGTATTATGGAATTATCGCCATGAAACAGGGATTTGTCTCCCTACTCAATTATAAAGTGCTTCTGATCTCTATCAATGTTGAACCCAAGAAGAAAGAATACTCATAGTTAGTTAGTAACCTACCTCCGCCTTATCTCTACTTAATACTATGTCCAGCAGAAACACAAAAAATTTGCCGTATTCAGTGGACGCTTCAGAGTACATTACGTCTTATGCGCTGGAGGAGGTAGTGTTCAAGGCTGGTTTTCAAAAGGTGATTGACACTAAGATTACCTTGCAAATCCCTCACAACTGCTAACTGCACTTAACAAGCATTGATGGAAAAAGTCTTTTAGAACCTCAAGTTTAGCCAGGCATACTAGACCCAGCCTAACAGAGAATCATGAAAATTTCTGATAAGGAATCTTACCAATAAGGACATGATTATAAAGAAACATCAGGAAATTAAGAAAAGGCCTGCTAATAACAATTGAGGTCATTTGAAATGTCCACTGTATTAAGTCTATGATATATATGGACTTACCTGCTAATTAATTGTTATGCACTTTTCCCAATGTTCAAATTTTCTGATGAACTAACCCCAATGAACTTGAAAAAAGTCAACACTTTACTTGAGTCCTACAGTGAAATCTTCTCTAAATTTGATACCAACTATGGGCACAATAAGGATTGGAGCTACACCATTGATGTTGGTGATGCCTGTCCTATCTGATTTAAACCCTAATAGAAATCAAAATTCGAGGAGCTCCAGATGAGGACGAGTTTAAAGTAGCTGTTAGACACGGGGTTGCTGGTTCTTTCCTTATAGCCGTTTGGTCATCTCTTCTCTTGCTTATATAGAAGTAAAAGGTCATTGGGTAAATATAGACTACTGAAAATTGAATAACCTCACCAAAAAGGACAGTTACCTTATCCCCAGAATTGATGAAGCTCTGGCCCAACTCTCAGGATATAAAGTCTTTTACGCTATGGACTTGGCTAGTGAATACTAGCAAATGGACCTTTTTCCACAAGATCAGGAGAAATGTGCACTTATCTGTAGCAATGGCCTATCTCAACCTACTCAATTACCACAAGGGTTGTGCAACGCGCCACCACTTTCCATCAAGCAATGTAACAT
The DNA here is from genome assembly GCA_022478985.1 of Massospora cicadina. Lineage (NCBI taxonomy): Eukaryota > Fungi > Entomophthoromycota > Entomophthoromycetes > Entomophthorales > Entomophthoraceae > Massospora > Massospora cicadina. The sequence goes on along the minus strand of JAKSZP010005762.1, from coordinate 47,399 downwards.
ATCTTGTAGGACCTTAAGTTAAACTGCGTCATCTTTTACCTCAATAGCATTATTTTGTTCTCATAAGACTTTCAAGGAACATCTCACTCACCCTAAGGAGGTTTTTAAGCCAACGAGAGTCCAATATCAAATTAAAACCCACCAAATGCACCCTTTTCTAGGGATTTTAGACTTACTCAGACACGCCATCTACAAAAAGGGATTCAACCTATTTAAGATATGGTTGAAGCTATATCTAAGAGCCTGAGCCTATAGCCCTTTTGTAGCAACCAGGTGTTTTTGGGCATGATTGGGTATTACCATTAATTCATCCCAAAGTTCGCCCATCTCAGTGAGCCCTCGAGTGCCTCCTGGCTAAAAAACTCCTTTTTATTGGGGTGCTGAACAAAAGGCTGCGTTTGAGACGCCAAAGAAAGTGCTGCATTGAGGGACTACCCTACGCCAGCCCAGCTATGATAAGCTCATCATTCTGTTTACCATTGTCTCTGATCATGCTGTTGGAGCCAAGCTGGCCCAATTGAATGAGCATGATATTGATCATCCTGTTTCTTACTTTAGAAAGATGCTTCCAAAGACTGAATGCAACTACAGCGTCACAGAATTGAGTTCCTTGCTTTTTTTTCGCTGTCAAATACTATCGCCCTTTTTTATATATATAACTTCATTAATGTAATCACAATCCACGCCTCAAAAGTGGTTACAGAATAAGAAGGACCCCACTGGATGGTTGGCTCGTTGGGCTTTGAGGCTCCAGTACTATGATATGACCATTGTGCACTGAGATGGAATGCGTCACATGAATGGCAATTGGCTGACTTGGCTGGCTGTCCTATATATAGATAATAGTGAGGCTGAGATGTTTCAAGATCTCCTGATGACCCCCAACGCTTGGGAGGAGGAAGATGATCCCATCTAGAAGATGTTAGCTCAACACTCCTGTAATACCAAGGTGAAGAGCGGGAATTTATACAAAAAGGTAGGGGCCCATTGGTTGCACTATCTTAGACCGTCAGAACAAGTATCTGTGATCCTGGAGGCACATACTTCCTAGGCATGGAGGACTATGAAAAACCTATTAATGAGCAAAAGAACGGCACTATCAGGAGGGATCCCCCAGAAACCATTATTGAAGTAATTGATGCCTTTTTGACCTGTACAATCAATCTAGCTTTAATAACTAGTATCTATAATAACCTACTACGCCTCAACAACTTTTCCACACAATAAGCCTAAATGTGGTTGGCTTTTTCCCATACTACTGTTGGAAATCAATATATCCTAGTAGGTATTAATCATTTTACTAAATGGGTCGAAGCTGTTGCTCTCCCTACCCAAATTTTAAAGGCTAACGCCACTTTCCTTCATCAGAGTATTTTTACTCACATGGATGGCCCCAAGTACTACTTAGTGACAATAGGAAAAACTTTACTTTAAAAAGGTCAAGATTTTAGATACATCCATGGGCACAACAGCTCTGTTTGAACCATGTAACCCTTCTATAAATGGTACCATTGGAAGAGTGAATGAACCTTAGTATCAATCCAGCAAAATGGGCCACTTCTGACCTTCTACACTGGAATCAGTATTTGCCTAAGCTCTAATGGCTTATAAAATTAGTTATCACCATAAACTCAAAATAACTCCCCTCTGCATTTTATATGGTCGAGAACCTGGAATACGTGCTCTCTTGACCAAAGATGGCTTTTCTGGTAAGAAGGATGGTCCTGAAAAGGCAATGAGGAGGTGGCCCAACACATCATTTAGTTACAACATGAAGCTATAACAAACCAAGTTAAAACAGTCACTAATAGGGCAAGGCAATTAACAAGCTTAGACCACATTTGCCCAATTTCCAAATCTCTGACTTAGTATTAAATTACTATAACCATATCGCATCTCAAAGTGAGAAGCCTAGATCCACTTAAGAGAACCTTTTTGTCACCATCTATGAGAGGGGTGATTGGATATTCTATAAGCCCCTTACTAGTAGAGCTACTATTAACCAAGTCCGTGGACGTTTCTTGCGCCCTTATTCTCCCCCTACCATTCTTGAAGGAAGTTAATGTCAGACAATTACATGTTTGATTAAGTAAGAGTGTTCCGAAGGTTGATAGTTAAAAATTCCACAATATCCCAAGTTAATTCTCGGTGCAATACTTTAAAATAGAGTAATTCTTCTACTCCTAAACTTCATATTAAAACCTTAGATTTTGGACCTGACTCCTTCAAACTGGCGGCAAAATAGTCCAACTGACTTAGAACTCCGCTCAAGCTCCAGCTTTTTTTAGTGTAAGTTACTAAGAGAAAAAACCCCTTTTTATAGACCCAAAAGGTTCCAGGAGGTGAAAGTATTTTACCAGCCAATAAGCCCTTAAAAACTGGGGTAATTGGCTATCAGTAAATTGACTTTTCCTGTGACAGTGATATATGCTGGTCAGCAGGTCAACCAGTATGGAGACTGGCTGACACCTTTCCATTTTGTCTTAGACGAAACCAGCAGAGCTGCTGACCCCTTGGCATGTCACTCGCGCCATTTTAGGATCCTCCAGACTAAAACCTAACTCATAAGAATAAACACAAACTTTTATCAGTAAGGGCTACTATCTAAAGAGAGATTTTTATTGAAAGGGAAGCACCAGGTACTTATATTACATTGGGAAACTGCACCCATTTCTGACCTATTGGGTCATCTCTGGATCTTCTAAACAACCACTATATCTTCCTACCACTGCGCTTCTCTCGTCCCTGGAGTTAACTCTCTCTCCCCAACTTACTTATGCTAGTATATCGGTTTCAGCTCTTCTTCAGCCTTAAGTTGATGGTGAGCTGTATAATTAATAAATACAAAATTAAATTGAATTATTTTTTGGTTACTATGTACTGGAAACATCCTCGGCCACTTGGTAAACTTTAAATTTTTTAGCTTCTCATCAACAGCTTGTTTCAACTCTTTTAGCCAATTATTCAGGGTATCGCCTTTCTCAGGCGACAGTCAGTTATAATATTAGGCACTAGAAACAACTATGGCTGCCTCAAACTCAGAATTTTCAGTTTCCTCCAACATATAATTGATTATACAAATGATCATACTTGGTTACTAGTTGACAGTGATCCATATACCAGTTCATGGCCAGTGATTGGCCCTGACCGCTCCTCACTTTCAATCTAGGTTTAATACTGATTCAGCAAATCCCAATTTGGGGAGTAACTACCAAGAAATCATTAAAACATGAAATTTAGTAGATAAGCCATTCAACAAGGATTAGCCATTTTATCCCAAATAATTATAATTTATTGGTGGAAGCCATATGGTTAAAATTCTGAAATTTCTCCCCCACTTAACCAGATGTTATTCCTCCTATTTCCAGCCTTGGTGTGTGGGCAGGCATCCAGGGCTTGCCCCTCCACACTACCAACATTCGCCAGAACCTAACCTCCGGTTTTGGGGCCACACCAGCGTTCTCCCCCTCCCCAGCCAAACTGGCAGCTCCTCCCCGCCACCACCTCTCCCAACCTTTTGGTTACTCCAGCACCAACCAGCAGAACCCCTGTAGTGAGCACCACTGTCAAAAAATTGACTTCTGGCGACAGTGTGCTCTGCTGGTCAGCAGGTCAACCAGCATGGAGACTGGTCAACCCTTGCTGTTTTGCCCAAGGCAACAGGGCCTGCAGCGCTGGCTGACCACTTGGTATGTCACCCACGCCATTTGGGGATCCCCCAGCCTAAACCTCAAACCATAAGGATAAACATTAACTATATCAATAGGGATTATTGGAAAAGAGATCTATTTAAAGGGAAGCACCAGGTAATTATGTACACATCAGGCTAATGTGCCCATCTCTACCATTTTAGCTCATCGCTGGATCTTCCAGCCATCCTCTCTCTCTTCCTACCGCTGAGCTTCTCAATTACCTAGTGTTTACCCTCTTTCCCCATTATTCCTGATGTCCAAATACTATTTTAGGCTCATCACAGCCTTCAGTCGCTGTTGAACCATATATTTAATAAAAACAAATTAATATTGAATTAGGTTTGATATAGTTATTACGCTTTGGAAACATCTTCAGTCACTTTGGTAAACATGATAAATATCAGCTTCTCACTGACTTCATATTTTGACTCACCTTATCAATTATTTGGGGATTTGCCTTTCTCAGGTGACAGTCAATATATAATAAACGCCAAAAACAACCTCAGCTGCCTTAATCTTGAAATCATCAGCTTCCGCCAGCTTATAATAAATAATACATTTGGATTAACCTCAGCTACTAGTTGCCGGTGATCCATATACTAATTTAGGTTCTCTGATTGGCCCCAACCAAACCTAACTTCCAATCTTGGTGGAATACTTATCTGGCTCAACCCCTTTTGGGGAACAACTATCAAGCAATCATCAAAACACCATGAAATTCAGTTGATAATCCATAGCCAGGATTGGACATTCCATCCCATTTAACAATAGATCATTGGAGGAATTCACCTTGTTAAAATTCTCACATTGGTCAAAGTGAAAATATTTGCCAAATTACTGATTGGCGAAACTACATTAAAATGTTACTTTATGGTTATGTCATCCCACCTGATGAACCAACTCCCACAATGGAAGCTACACCAAAGCTAAAATATTGTTGATGATATTGATTTAGCTGATTTATCATTTATGTAAATTGTGTGAGCTTTCACCTTTTCTTAATCTCATCTATCTTATTTTAAGCCTGACTTACTTAAATACTAGGAATTGACTTTATAGTAGAGGATCACTTTTTACCCCAGTTGATTTTATTAAATCCACCATAAAATCTCTCTTTCCGCTCAGTGTAACTTTCTGAGCAAAATTATATGGATAAAAAGTAAAAACTCGATCGCCTGCCATAGTTTTTCTCTGATGTCCTTGGATTCCCCCTGGCTGCCCCAGTGTGGGGCAGTGGCGAAGCTCCCCCGCCATTTCCATCTGACAGGAAAACATTCTGGGACTGGCTCACCCAGTCATACCAAACCCCTGGGACAATTCATCCCTCCCAAGGATCTTGATGCCCACCTCGCTCATACCCAAGCAGTGCCTCATTGCCCCCTGGTGCTCCCCTGGAGCAACATGCATTTTGGCCTTAGGGTCAAAAATGGGAATCTTCTCCCACCATGAAAAAGCCATTATCAAAATGGCTAAGGTGGTGGTGTGTCCCACCACATTTATTGACTTCCGCCTCTATAAGGGGTATTTTGATCTCAGCTTCACCTGTGAAGCCAATGCCAAAGCTGCAGCAACTGTGCCCCTGGTTTTCCATGGTACCCCTCTCCCAACAACTCAGACTCAGCTCCCAGTGGACACCACTTTGGTGGTTCAGTTCACTGGTTTGCCCACCCACATTCCCCCTGAGGTGTTCCACCAGGAGCTGATGGAAGGTTTGGCAGAGTATGGTCCAACCCCATCTTGAAATTTGTGGTCCAAAATGGGGCCACATGCCTCACTGGTCCTCAGGCATATGCTATGATCAGCCCTGAATCAAACAAAACTGCCCCATCAATTCCCACTTGTGCAGTTGTCCCCTCTGCCCCCAACCATATGTTCTAGGCTTACGTTGAGGAAGGATGGTGATCTGTCCATCCTGTTTTAAGTTGGACCACTAAATTTGTAAGAGCCCCTCATAAGCTGCTTCTGACAGCTCTGATTCTTCTTCCACCAGCTTCCAATCTGCCGCCCACCAAGCACCAGATTCAGTATGGGGTACAATCCTACCTCCCCCTCCCCCAAATTCTGATGCTGCAGCTGCAACTGCAGCCACCAATCAGCCATCTCTCGCCCCAGTGCCACAAACGCTCCATCCAATAAAGCACAGGATTGAACCACAGTTCAATCCCATACATCCTCCAATGAATCAACCAAACCTCAACCATGCGCCAATTTTAAATTCACTCAAATTAAAACCTTTGAGTTATTGGCTGAAATAAACAAATCAGGTATTTTTATTGAAGAATCATCTCTGCAAATTGAGTGGTTCTTTAATGCAGAATGGGACGCCAAATTCCCCCCTCATTTATATGCCCAACATCCAAATGCTGAATCATTCTATAGTGACCACCAGCTTGTAGTAGAAGCAGCTGCCACACCAGATTGTCGTCCCCTCCAAAGAGCTGCCACCAAATCAGTTGCGATGCTCAAAGTAGGTATTCCACCTCCTGTTATCCCCATAAATCTCACCCCAAAAAGTAAGATTAATATGAATTAATTGCAAAAAGATGTTAAAGAATTATATCCAGAATGTGGTAACTGTAGCCGGAATCCTAAAGCTAAGATTACCCAAACAAATATTGCCACATTTGTAAAATTACCAGACGCCCGCATTAAAGCCAAAAAAGCTTTAGCTGAATATATCACTGCTATTTTTGCAGTTGGAAATTTCTTGGAAAAACCAATCATTTGGTGATATTGAACCACATACTGCTGATGCCCTGACGCCTTTGCTATCCACCTTGACATGTACCCTACTCTGGGATGAGGGAACTGCTGCTAAAGCTGAGCCCCTTAATCCCCCTACCCTTCTGCCATGGAGGGATAAGCGGTCTCCACTGCCCACCTGGTTGGTTGTTTCATTTGGTGTGGTTCAATATGCTCATTTGTTCATTTTGTTCAAAACTATTAGTTACATTAGTTTTATTTATAGTTTTTTAGGTTTGGTAATGTCCATCCCCTGTTTGGCTTACCTCAGTTAAATAAAAATAACCATAAAATCTAAAAGCTTATTGTTATAAACTTTATTTCTTATATTCAATCTGTGGTTCATTTTCCTCCAGATTCTTAATAGAAGTTGAGAGATTTGATACTCCCACGGATGCTATATTGTTAATATCCTGTGAAAAAGCACCAGCAAGAATTAACATCTTCCAGGATTCTAACATAAGCTTTAATAGATAAAATTTATAAATAACCTGTTATTCATATATATAAATAATTAAATAAAAAAGTACTATTTTAAATTAAGGTAAATTAAACTAAGTACATTTATTGCTATTAGCTACAAACTAACTAGTCATAAGTTTAAATCTCATTTATCAATCTTATATCTATATGATAATTTAGAGTATAAAAGGCTATCCTGGGCCATTTAGCATTGCTTTTCTGAAATCTCACCACTTTACAATTTTAAAGAAGATTGATGTTCCTTAAAGTTGACATAACTTAGACAAAAACTACTGACCATTTACCCTGATAAATTGAACCTATTGAATCAACCTAAAACAACTAACTCTTAAAACCCATCTGAACATTTAAATAGCCAAGACTTAATACTTTTTATACAATGAGTTTGATAACCAACCAAATGACCACCAACTTCTTAGCTAACTACTTTAACTATCAAATCAATCAAATAAAAATTTGCTTGGCCATAACCTTATACCTTTTATCATTTGAAATATTAAATTTTCACTCCATATATGAATTTTTTTGTTTTACTATAAATATTATAAAATTATAAGTGAATCTTATTTTGTCATCTGACCTTAGTAACTGTGCAATACTTTATCAATATGGTATATCAAGAAGTGTGTTAAATGTAGGATGCAAGATTGTAACACAGATAAGATGGTGATTTAAATATAAGCAAGTAAAAAAGAATGTGTTATTTTTTTTGTAAATTAAATGTTACTATACCATTCATTCATTTGGAAACTTTAGTTAATGTTTGTGACCATGTCTAAAAAGGCTTTAGGACTAGTTAAACTTTAATCTCTTAGTAAGTATAAATTTTTATAATAAGTGGAGAAATATTATATTTTTAGTGGTATTCAAATATTTTTACAAATGAGCCATTTGATATTCATTGATTTTCTAGTTTCAATGGGTTGGCAAGTGGTTGGTGAGCTTTTGGTTGATTAATATGAGTGATGGTTCTTATAATCAATTGGTGGTTTTTTGTTGTTTAGTAAGATTGATGGTCTTAGTAAGCAGATAGATTAATTGTTTGAAATAATAAGTTAATTGGTTTTGGTAAGTTTTTGTTGGTTTTTGTGTGTTTTGAAAATTTTAGTTTGGTCTTACCAAGAAGTCTGTGGTTGGTTGATTTAGTAAGTTCAATAGTTTTAGCTAAGCGCTTTTAGACTTTATCTATATAGACAGCTAAATATGATATTTCAAGTGATAGACATCGATGAATCCCCCCTTGGGTTGGGACCATCTAGTACTAAAAAAAGATATTTCAAGTGATAGTTAAAAATAAAAATAATATGATGAGCCAAAACAGTTAATGTATTTTTTAAAAAATTATAATAATCTGGATTGACTTTAGGTTTTCTTTAGACAATAAGATAGTAAGCTCTGAATTTTTAGTAGTTGCTAACTGAGTTCAATTTTAGCGCTTACACCTTATGACATGTTAACTTGACTATCAAAGATCCATTTAAAAATTAACAACTTTACATAATTTTACTATTACTTTGTGATACCTTGTTAAGTTTTATCTAACAGAGGTAAGCCTACCAGGGGATGGACATTACCAAGACTTAAAGAGCAAACAAATAAATCCTCACCAAATAAACCAAGCGAACTGCCTAAAATGAATGGATGACACACAAAATACAAACAAAACAAACCAGGTGGGACATTTGGAACTGCTTATCCAATCATGGCAGAAGGGGAAGGGGGATCAGGAGGCACATCCAAAGCATCTTCACCCTAAGCAGGGCACGGGCTATGGCAGACAGTAAGGGTGTTGGGGCATCATAGGGATGCAGAGTGAAATCTCTGATGATCAGGGGTTGCAGGAAGGCAGCGGTTGACCATAAGAGAGATAGTATAATTGGCCATAGCTGTTTCAGCTTTCATGTGTGCATTGGGGAGCTTTACAAATGTGGCAATATTGGTGTGGGTAATCCTGGCTTTGGGATTCTGCGCTACCACCGCCACGTGCTGGATGGCATCATTGGCAGCTTTGTGAGGTTTGATTAACATATTCTTTTGGAACATATTGGTGGTGAAGGGGATAATGGGAGGATGGATCTATCCTGCGAGCATCATCACTAATTTGGAGACAGCTTTGCAGAGAGGACGCCCATTTAGCTTAGCCATTCTTCAACAACCAGCTGGTGGTTGCAACAGAACGTTTTGTCATTTTGCTGGGGGGCAAATAATGAGGAGGTATCTTAGTGTTGTGGCCAGCATACAAAAACCGCTTGAGTTTGATAGTGGAGACTTCAATAATATTAATAGACTCATCAATTTCAGCCAATATATCCCAAGGATTTTGGTTGAATTAAATTGAGGGTTTAGCATATGCCTGAAGTTTTGTTGGTTAATTGGAGGATGCATGGGAGCAAACTGGGGTCCAAGATGGTGCTTGATTGGAGGGAGCATTTATGGCACTGAGATGAGGAGGATGATGATTGGTGGCTGCAGGCGTGGCTGTAGCAACAGCCTTTGGGGGAGGGGAAGGTAATATCATACCCCATACCAAAACTGGTGCAGGATAGGCAGTGGATTGGAAGCTGGCGGACGAAGAATCAGAGCTATCAGAAGAAGCTAAGGATGGGCACCTACATTTTGAGTGGTCCAACTTGAAACAGTATGGACATATTGTCCGCCCCCCCCCCCAAAACGCGGGCCCAGTACAGTTGGTCTGGGGCAGAAGGAATGATGGTGCGGGGGGAATTGACAAGGCATTTAACTAAATTCATTGCTGATTGTGGCATATGCTTAAGGCCCAGCAAGGCGTGTGGCCTCATTTGGGACCACAAATTGTAAGATGGGGCTGGAGCCATAGGCTGCCAAGCCGTCCATCAGCTCCTGGTGGAGCACCGCAGGGGGAGGTTGGTGGGCAAAGTAGTGAACTGAACCACCAAAGTGGTATTTGATAGGAGCTAGGTCTGAATTGTGGGGAGAGGTGTACACAGGAAAACCTTAGGCACAGATGCTGCAGTGGCGACTTTAGCCTCACAGGTGAAGCTAAGAGATCAAAATACCCCTTATAGTGGCGGAAATCAATAAAACTGGCAGGAATCATCACCACCTGAGTCATTTCAATAATGGCTTAGTCATGGTAAGGGAAAGGTATCCCATATTTAATCCTAAGGCTGAAACGCATGTTGCTCTAGGGGAGCACCAGAGGGCAATGAGGCGTTGCTTGGGTATGAGCAAGGTGGGCGTCAAGATCCTTAGGATAAACAAATCGTCCCAGGGGTTTATTATGACTGGGTGAGTCAGTCTGAGCATCTTTTCCCACCAGACAGAAAATAGCGGGGTGAGTTTCGCCACTGCCCCACACTGGGGCAGCCAGCGGGGAATCCAAGGACATCAGAGAAAAACTATGGTGGGCAATCAAAATTTGCTTTTCTTTTTTTTTTCTGTAAGATTTGCTTGGAAAATTACGCTGAGTGGAATGAGAGTATTGATACCTGGTTAAGTTGTTTCCACTAACAAATAAAATCTCTGTGCCTAGATAGAATAAAATTGGTTCAATAGTTTATAAGATAATATTTCAAATATATACATATAATGATTTATTAAATATATAAATGCTTTACTTAGCAAATTTGGCGGTATTTGATTGATCTAATAGGTTTAATTTTTTTTTGAGTGAATAGTGATTTTTTGTCAATTTTATAGATTAATGGTTTTGAGAATGTAGTTGGTGGTTTTTATTAAATTATGTTTAAACTGTTATATAGCTGAGTGGTGGTGAATTTTGGTTGATTTGATAAAGCTTAATTTAATTTTGTCATGGAGTTGGTAAAATTTGATTCTTTATTACATTCACTTGGTGTTGTCTGAGTAGTTGGGGGGTGGTTAATTTGATAGGATCTTTGGCTTTACCAAGTGGTTTAAAGTTATTAGATAAATCTATAGATTAATTTGATTTTGGCAAATCGGTTGGTGGTTTTTGATTTATTTAAAAAGTTCAAGCGCATTGGGTAAGCGGTTGGTGATCAATTGGTTTGATATATTCAATGGTAATGATTAAGAGATTTTATGTTATCTATAATATAAAACACAAGTTACCCATTTAAATTGTCTGGTAATAAACAAACCTGAGCAACGCCAAGTAGCTCTACTAAGTAATTTTATATTGTCAGATCTCAATAAGAAAGCACAGTTTAGGCCAATACCCTAAAAGAGACCCAACAATATTAGTAGATGGCTGTTGATGGGTTTAGAAGATTTTAAGGCTATAAAATTATCTAAATATCTACTAAACGACTTAACTGAATTAAAAGAATATCACCCATTCTGTAAACATTATGATCATTGCTTATCTAAGATCATATACTTTTAGGTAAGTTATAATGACTTATATATTTATTTTTCTTGTTCTTCAATAGCTATAATTGAAGACAAATTTGGATTTTTAAATATATAAAACATAGCCGCTCAAATGAGCACAAAAATTAAGATGTTAATTGTTTTAATGACTGCTGTCCTGGTATGGGGTGGTGGTGTGCCACCTGCTGGTGTGTTTTGACTATCACTGAAGTGTTCCTGGGATGGCTCTGCTAGCCCCCTAATGCTACTGGGCATTATGTCCCCCTCAGGACTTGGCCCACCACCTTGCAAGCTCCCAGGCGGTGATCCAGAGCCCTTTGGTGCTCCCATAGTGCAATTTTTGTTTTGGCCTCTGAGTCAAATATGTGAATCTCTTCCCTTAAGCGGGCGCAGCCATCATTGAGATGGCCACGGAAGTTTTCAAACCTGCCAGTTTTATTGACTTCTGCCCTTTTAAAGGGTACTTTGATAGCTTCCGTTAGGAAGATGATGCAGTGGCAGCAGCCAAGCTACAAATCATTTTATAAAAAAAACCCATTCCCACTGTTTGAACTCAGATCCCAGATGAGGCCACTTTGGTGGTCCAGTTTGTTTGGTTGCCTTCCCAACTCTCCCCAAACGCCTCTGCCATGAGCTCAAAGAGGGTTTAGCCATTTTTCAGTGCAGACCTTATTTTGCAGTTTGTGGTTCCAAATGAGGCAGATCATCTGGCTGGGCCTTGCGCCTTTGCTATGATCTGTCCATTTCATTGTGATACCCATCTTGTGATTCCCCCTGCACAGTGATCAGATTGCCCTGATCACTCATTCTGGGCGCGCATCAAAAATGGCTGTGCCATTTGCCTCTTGTGCTTCAAGCTTGACCAATTGAAGCACTTGTGCCCCATGGTTTCCACTTACGTTGTTTCCACCGCTCATTCCTCAGGTGTTGGGCCTGCAGCCATTTCGCCCCAATTTTTTGAGTGGGGCTTAATCCTCCCACCCCCAACCTCAGGGCAATTTGGTTCTGCTCCAAAAGCGGCAGTTAAACAGAACAAATATTTTATTAATTTTTGTAAAAATATTGACTGGATTATAGAATCCTAAGTTGATGGTTGAACCAGTTTCTGCTGAGCTGCCATGGTCAACAGCATGTGGCTAATCAGCTCCTGACACTGCCATAATTCCAGTGGCTGCTCAGTGCTGGCCAAATCCAATCTATTTAAGGCTCTTGAATGGATTGAATAGGACAAATGGTTGTACCACATAAAGCCAAATTTTTCTTTGGAGGAGTTTTTCATTGACCCTTCTGATTCATGTCCCCAATGTTTTTGCCCTCAAAACGGTTTTCTTATCTATAAAAATATCAATAAAATGGCAGTTGAGACTGCAGCTGACCCTGTAAACACCCTACTTCGCCAGCAACTTCATAGGGCGAAGGAGCCCTTGTTGAGGGTATTCAATCCTTATTTTCCCCAGGATTTTGAGGAAAATGAAAAATACAATCTTTGAGGAGCTTGCTTTTGGTTTGAGACACATTTGCATTAATGCAGCAAAAACTTCTCTTTTTGACCATAACTATCCTGAAATCCACTGGCGCATCAAGTCATTCACTTGTTTTACTGCTCTCATCATTTTCGCTGATCATCAAATTGCTCAATACATTGATGTAGTGGATACTTCCAGCCTAATTAATGGAGAAAACCATAAAATATACTTCTTTATACCGCATGTTGCTGATGCTCCTACCCCAAGGTTGTCCACCATGGTCCACCAGCTAAAGCGGGTGCCAGACAAAAGTTTCCCCAAAGCATCCTCACTTTTTAATATGGCTTCCTAGTCTGTTATCTGAGGTACCAAATTAGAAAAAAAAACTTTATTTTTTATGATTCTTTTGTTTGGCCCATTTAAAAATAAAAGCGCTTGGCAGCTTCCCCTTTTGGGCTGGGCACTACTATTGTTAATTATAACTTCTATAATGTTAGATACCTAACAATAAAGTTTTCAAAAATAGGAGGAGCTATCTAAAACTAAAAGAAGTACTTAAAATTATCCACTTGTTTAATTAGCTACCAAACTGGCACAGCAAAACCACTTGATCTATTATACTAAGCAAAATTCACTAGGGCAAAACAAATCTATCTTACAATAGGGCCTCTGTTTTTGAACTTTTTTATATCTAAATTCTCAAATATTTTTTTATGTCTTACCAAATCCTAACCTACAAATAATAATAAGAATCAGGTTTCTGGATATTGAAATTTCTAAATATCGAATTTTTCTTGGGAACAATCAAATTTGATATATGAAGGTACTACTCATATTTGAAAAAGCCCACTCACTCACCCACTCATCACTTTATCTCAACAATGACAAGGATTAGAAAGATGAAACTTTACATAGATATTTACTAGATACTGTAGACGTGCAATAAAAAAGGTTTTTTTATAAAAAATAAAAAGATTTATGTGTAACAAGTGAAACTCTTATATGCTTTTGATGATTTAAATTTAATTATATTTAAGGTATGTTGACCAGGGGACAGACATTACCAATACTCAATTAGCAGAAGAACTGAAAGAACGAATGCATTAAAAACAAAAAACCAAAAAACCAGATCAAAATCTCCAACCAGGTGAGGAGCGGAATATTGCTAACCCACCATGGCAGAGGGTGAGGGTGTCAGGCAGCTCAGCTACTGACATATTCTGCTGGGCAGCATCACTGAAGTTGTAGAAATGGACAAAAGTGGAGAGCCAGGGTCTGGGGGAATCAGCGTGGTGGGGGTGGATATGGAAGAAAAATCCGTTACTTTCCTCAAGATCAGCTTGGTAGACAGCTTCACAAACTTATCTAAATGGTGTTCTGCTTGAATGTGGGATTTGGGAAGTCATGAAAAATTTGTGATACTTTGTCAGGTGAAATTAGCAGTTGGATTAAATTCTGCTAGGGTCACCACATGTAAGACAGTGGCTTCAGCTTCATTAAATAAATTGGATATTTCGCCCCATTCTTCTTCAGGAAAATCAGGAGGAAGGTAAGTGTGGTCGGCCCTTTATGGGTTAGAGATGGATTGGGCCACCGCTTTGCTTAAGTTTAGGCAATGGGGTGAGGCCACCGCTGCTATGGCAAGCTGGTGGTCACTTTGGTAGGGTATGGCATTGGGTTTAGGAGCGAATTGCTTAAAGGATGGGGATTTGTCAAAATTAGAAATCTAAAATTTGTCCCAAACACTATTGAGCGTTCTGAGAGTTTCTTCAATGTCCTCATTAGTAACAATGAGACATGATTCATAAATCTAAGCCAATAAGTCCATGGATTGTTTCACAAGAATATTTGCAGGAGATTTTAGGTGAATAAGAGATGAATGAGCTGCTTGGGTAGAATGGTGGTCCAAACCTGATTCTGATTGCCGTGGATGAAATTGGATGGGATAATGGTGTGGATTTAGTGGGTGCTGATTTCCTACTATGGCCAAACAAATGAGAATGTTGAGCTGAAGGGGGCAACAAAATGTCCCAATTGGAATCCACTGAACATGGCTCAGAGGCCACGCCAGAGGATGTGGATTGGGGCAGAATTTTTTGGAATGGTTAAGTCCAAAACAAAGGGGAAAAATTTGGTGACCATTATTCTTCTGAGCTCAAAATAAATGCTCAGGAGTTACAGTGATAAGAGCATGGGGATTTGTTGGGCTATAGCAGGGTGGTGTGAGATTATGATGACAGTGGCGCGAGGTGCAGCAGGCGCTCTGCTCCAGAAGGAATGGCGAAGGAGAAGGTTGGGCTGTGTCCCATAAGCTAGAGGCCCTGCCATCAACAGATCATATAGTAACTAGGGTGGTAAGTGAATGGGAGGATACAAAGGACATCACATATGTAATTTCTGAAGGAAGGCGAGTTCAAGTGATGGGAATGGGAGTGTTTTTGTAAATTAGGGGAGTAGAAGCTGCTGCTGCATCCTCCTCCATCTGGAAGCCAATAACAAACTAGCCCTTCAATGGGCGAAAATTGATAGAGCCAACTGAGGCAAACGCAGCAGTAGCTACTTCAATATTAGCCTTGTCAGCATATGGGAATAAGCGCCTGTAGTCAACTTTTAGGCAAAATTGGATATTGTAATGAGGGAGGGCGAGAGGATGGGGGCAAATATGGTGGACGCACTCCAGGTAGAGCACTAAGTCCTATGGGGGACAAAACGGCCTGAAGAAGTTGGCTATTTGACCCCATGCAAATGTGTTTGCCCGCAGGATGGAAAATGCAGGTGGTGGAGCACTACTACCCCACATTTTGCAGCATGTGTTGGATCCACTGCCATTTTTAGGAAAATGGGTGTGGCCAGAAGGCAGTGGAAATAAAATGCTTTTACTTACAAAAGTTGCTTAAAGTGAGATTGAGCAGAAGAAAAACCTTATATGCTTTTGATGATAATTATTATAAAGTTACGGCTGAGCAGTTAGATAATTGATTTTATTTAATACTTTAAGTTGTTTTGTTAAGTGGTTAGTGGTCATTTGGCTAATTAGAAAAATGATAAAGACTTTGAATCAAAAACTCAATTGATTTTAAAAATACCTACCTTAGAATAGTCAAATCAACATTTGACTCTAAACTTAAATTATTTAAAAGTCAGTTTGCTTTTGAAACCTGTACTGGCTAGAAAACATTCTTGGTGTGGTATATTTGTCCCAAATTCGACCCACCTCAAATAATTTTTTTAAAAGGTCAGTTTGCTCAAATATTAGTGCAATCAAATTTTTAAGTACTTTTTATCAAATAATTTAAATCTATTTAGGTGTTTATTTGAGGTGAGATGACCAGAGGACTGAATTACTGAAAAGTGAATGATAAAAAGATAGCCCAGAAAGATTAAATGGCTAAAAGACACCAAAACCAAGCTTAAACTGACTAAGTTGTCAACGGCACACCTTAGATGTGATGGTGGAGGGAAAAGGGGGTCATGCTGCTTAGATTAAAATTTAGCAATGTGCAGTCCCAGGCGTAATGTAAGGGAGGTTTAAATCTATTTTATCTATAAATATAAAAAATATTTCTGACTGCCTCATCACAAAATCTCCAAAAAAATACCAACCTAAAAGTTTGAAATTTGGTATGTAGGTTCCTTATGTAATATAGGTTAGCATTGTAAAAGGACTTTGAAATCCAAAAGTAAAATAAAAAATTAAATATAACAAGTTAATTTGAATATGATTTATGTATTTTCTATATTATTATGGCTATAAGTTTAATCTTTTATATGAATATAAAATAATCAAGTTGAATCATCTGAAATTCAATAGATACCATAGCAAGCGTGGGTAACTCCACTATTTTTAAATAAGAAAAGGAAATTGGAGCGCAACATAAATTATATATAAAATCAAGTTAAAAAATTGATTGTCTATTTCTCAGTGTGTTATGACTGTTTAATTAGAAAAATAAATTTTTAGAATAGCTTGGAAAATGTGGGATTAGTGCCAATGAGATTCAACCTAATCTGGCAAAGTTTAAGTGAGGGGGAGAAAAAGAAGAAGTTTTAGAACTGAATTCAAAATTTTCAGCAGTAGGCCAATTTGCTTTCAGTTTGTCCACAGACGCTCTAGTTGCCAATTTTCTTTAATTTTAATGACTGGATTGTTTGCGTATCACCCAACAGGCCACAAGAATCTCCCATTGCCACCCCACATAGGGGCAGTCCCATGAGGTCAGGAATGGGTTTAGAGCACCCAACCTGCCTGCACCCAGTCACTCTGACAACAATTTGGCTAAGCGAGAATTTTCATACAAAGATTAAAGTATGTCTGTGTGGTGGATTTAAAACTGTGGGCTGTACTCTTAATGTCCTAATGCCATTGGAAAGCTTTACTGACTGTTCAACACTTGATACTTCATTATCCAAAAGTATGCACCCATTAGGCTTTGTTGCCATAGTTTTGGGGGTTTCAGGATTTAATGCAAAGGCTTGTTGCCCTCAACTTTGTTTAAACCTTTCATTCCTAGGTAATGCTGACTCTCTTAAAGCTCAGCGCAATCCCTTAATTTATTGTATAAATTTGCTCAAAGTTAATAAGGAACTGTTGGTGAGGGCCTTTATGAGTAATCCTTTACTCATCACTTGTACACCACATGGGCAAGGTCGCCATGTGAGATGAGAGGGGCAGCTGGCCTCTTTGGACCTTTTTTGGATGGAAACAGGTATTATCTGACTCAAAAAAGGGTGCTCCTCCATACTTACATTTCTTAACACTAGTGGTGTCCAACCCAAAAGGGGTTGCCATCACACATTTTTATCTTCAAATTGGCCAAGCAAAGGATTATTAGAAATAAAAAAATTATCAATATGGCACCTCAGCTACCATCTAGTACTAAAAAAAAATATGGCACCTCAGCTAGTAGCCTAGGAAGCCATATCAGAAGGGGAGGAAGCTAAGTGGAAGCTTTTGTCCAGCGACTGCTTTAGCTGGTGGACCATTTCAGAAGGCATCATTGTGGGAGCATCTGTGACATGTGGCATAAGGATATATAGTTGTTCTCCCATACATACTTTACCTTCTTTTTTACTTAAGGGCACTACCACCAGGGAACTGATTGAGGGCCACATTCTTATGGGCCTTGAGCTACTTGATCACCAATAGTGTAGCATCTTCTTTGGGGAGGATGGGGGGCATCAGGATGGGTGACATGGAAGTCCTTGATGAGTTCTGAGCAGTTAGCACAGTCATTAGCGCTGACCTAGCTGTTTTCATAGGACAGATAGCCTTCCATGCAACGAGATATTAGACTGATTGGCAGGATTGCGAGAAGCCAGGATACCCTCAACTGTGGCTTCCTCAGCTCCCTCAATAATGATGGGCTCATGGTCTGAGGGGATCACCCCTTTTAAATTGGACATTTGAGACACATGAAAGACTTGGAGTTGTTTCCAGAGGGGTGATTATTTTAAATGGTAGGGAACATTTCCCAAGTCCTCTTCCATAAGGTGGGGACCTGAGCACTTGCTGGCTATCTTACGTGATGGCACCTTCATTTGCAAGTGCCACATATCAAGCATGATGTGGGAGCCTACCTCTATTTCATGCGCTGGGAGCCACTTCCAATATTCAAATCACTTATAATCAATTATTGCCTTAGTTAAGTGCTGCCAAGCTAAGGACTGCATGACCCAAAGCTGCTTAGCATGTTTGGATGCAGCGGTACTTCAGGGAGGAAACATTGGCCAATGAGAATGAAGAGTTAAATCCCAACGTAGCCTCATAAGGGGAAAAACCTGTGGATGCATGAGTTCCATTGTTATTCGTGAACTGGGTGAGGAAAAGGTTATCCACCAAGGTATCCTGAGCGTCTGCAGCGTAGCACCGCAAGTACTTTTCTAGGTTCTGATTGACCTTCTTGCTTTATCCATCTGACTGTGGATGGTATGCAGTATTAAGACAAGGTGTGATCTTCAAATCTCCATGAGTTCGTTCCAAAACTGGCCATAAATTGTGGCCCACAGCCGCTGACAATGTTTTGAGGTGACCAAACATGGAGAACACATGGCGCACAAAGAGAAGGGCCGTATTTTGGAAGTAATGGAGGAGGACATGGGATAAACAAGGATAATTTTGTAAAGCTGTCTACAACCACCATAAATGCTGTGAACCCCTTGAAGCTTGGGAGCTCAACAATAAAATCCCCAGTCATCTATGTCCATGGACCCTCTGCCTGCTGCAAAGGACGTAAGAGACCGTTTCTACCAGGATGGTCTGATTTGGCCTGTGTACAAGCTATAAAGTCCGCAATTCAAGCTGAGAAACCCTTTGACAAGCCCAGCCAATTGTAGGTACGCTTGATTAAATCAATGCACTTATTATTCCCTGGGTGGCAAACCGTAGATTATTTTGATGAGCCTGAATTACTTTGGCTCAGAGAAAGGGGGGACCCATACTCTTGACTAAAATTGGATGAGCACCTTGGCCAGAGAATAGAGGGAATGCCTGGAAGGAGGGAGGGACAACCGCTCCAAAGGTTCCACCCCTTCCACGCAGGCTATCTGAGCTTCTAAGGCTAATAGAATCAGAGGCGCGTCTGGAACTAGTTCTGCTGCTGAAAAATGTGGGAGGAACAAGGGCCAAGCTCTGAGCGTGGAAATGACCGTCGTGAGATCCGCATCATCTGAGCCAGCTGAATAATGTGTGGGGTTGCAGCTAAGGAAATCGGGGAGGACATTTAATGCTCCTTTCACAAACTTGTATTTAAAATTAAAACTGCCAAATCCTGGTAAGTTACATGCTTGGCAGTGTGCCAACTTCTGTGACTTGCGGAATTAAAGGAGATCTTGTTTGTTGGTTTTCACTACTAATTTATGCTGAGCGCCCTGTAAGAGGTAACACCGGTGAGTCAAGGCCCACAATTTGGCTGACAACTCCTTGTTGTAGATGGCCCAGGATTGTCAGTGAAAGAAAACTTGTGAGAAAAGTAAGCAGCTGGGTGTTCAAACCAATTGTGCTCCTGGAGCAAGACAGCCCCTACCGAGATGGAAGACGCCTTGCATGATATGATTTAGGGTTTAAAAGAATCCACATGCTTAAATATGGGAGATGATAAAAAACCTCCTTAATCGAATTTAATGCCTTCTTACACTATGGCATATAGCGAAAGGGGACGATCTTTCCTATGAGTGGATGGATTGGGGCAGCTAACTGGGATAGGGCGTGAGAGAACTTTTCAGGAATATGATAGTGCCCAAGAAGCTTCTAAATTGCTTCTGCGACGTTGGAGTAGGACACTGGTGGATGGCATCCGTTTTGATGGGCGAGATAACATAGCCATCTTATAAGATAGATTGCCCAAAAAATGACTTTACCAATAAATCTTGCAAGTCATTGGGTTGACAAACAGACCTGACTTATGCTAGGCAGCCACTACTGCCTCCAAGACCTTCGCATGTTGTTTGGGATTAGGGGAGTGTACCAAGATTTTATTAATATATGCGACTGCGCAGTTGAAATGGAGATAACCCAGTAAATTATCAATCATTCTTTGAAATGTTGCAGATGCATTCTTAAGCCCAAAATGCATAACTCAAAATTGAAATATGCCTCATCTTGTCCAGATAGCTTAAGCCATTTCTGACCTTCTGTCAGCCTAAATTTGATTAAGGCATTGACAAGATCGAACTTTTAGAACACATGTAACATGGCAATTGCTTGGCCAATTGTCTGTTCCAATGGCAGTGGTAGGGGTCGTGGACCGTGATATTATTAGGGTGCCTGTAATCCACGCGGGGACAAAGGGAGCCATCCACCTTCTTTTGTAAAATACAATGGGAGAGGCAACAGGGGATGTCTCCTTGAACAACCAACCCTTCTTGAGTATGTCATCTAACATGCATTGAGGGCAACCTCCTACTCTGCAGTATGCAGGTACAGTGGGCAGTTGATGTTCATTACCTTCACTGGAGTCTTAAACTTTAAATCAAATTCTGTATGCGGTGGAAGGCAGTTTCTTTTTTCAGAATTAAAAAAGTTTTGATAAACCATCAATACAGCATGGAAATTTGGGCTAAATACCTATGCAAGATACAAGAATTGTAACCAATCTGCAATTTTGAGCATTCAAAATAGTATCCAATAAATGAAACTCCCCCTCCATCTGATCTTTGGAAAAAGACAACATGCTAGATTTCAAAAATATACTCATATGTTGCCAACGCTACCAACCACACCCAAAATCACCAGGAACACAAGTATGAGGAATCGCTGAGAAGTGATCACAAAAACTAAACTGATGAACTGAAAATGGTACTGGACGCCATACTTCATAAGATGGCTGGGAGACCGACAAGGCAAACAACAAAGCTGGTCCCAGGTCCAATTCAAGATCTAGTTGCTGGGCCAACTCAAAATTATGAAGTTACCCACTGTTCCCATGTTGACAAAGGACTTGAAGGACAACTGGTATACCCCAATACTAATTTTCATTAATAATACAAGTAAGATTAATTCTGTTTATTTTCAGATGAAGTCATTTGTGCAGACAGCAATGAGATTGAAAAGACAGGTGAGCCAGAGCACAACAACTCTGGCGCGAGGGTGGCGTCAAAGTCAGGAATCAATATGGTTACAATTTCAACATCAGGAAAAACCACAAGGTCAATTCAGTAGATCCAATCATGAATTTCTCAGTTTGAGGGCGGATAAAGTGGCAGTAGAGATTAATGGAATGCTTTAACCATAAATGGATTCCTCCAAAGCCATCCAGGAGCTTTTTATATAGTTAATGATCAACCAGATAAGCAACCAAAGTCAGACTAATGAAAGATTGTTCATATGTGAAATGGCAACCATGATGTGCCCATCTCGGAGAGGAGGGCAGAAATGGCTAAGAAAATTGGACAGTCAATTATGTCACAAAAGCGGCAGATAAAGTTTAGACCAGCCTGCCAGTATGGGTGCCAAAGCACTCAAAAGGCAAGCCTGAATGCCAGTGGTGCTGCTGCTTGAATGGTAAATTGGGTTGTGAGAGAATTGATCAATATGAACCAATAGGCCGCCGTTGTAAATAGTAGCTGTGCAACAAACCAGGTTGTACGGCTCAGGGCCCATAAGTCTGGTTTGGGAAGAGCGATCAGATTGTATAGTTTGTATTTCATCATGAAAAAATTAAATTTGGAGCGTGGGCTTTATTAATTTAAGTTAAGAAAATTGACCATCAAATTTTTCATTGTGTTATAACTGTTTATATAGACAATTGATTTAGGGATTAGCTTAATAAATGCGGGATTGGGTCCCTAAGAATTTTTCCCTAGTCTGACAAATTTTGGTTGATGGTGGGAGAAAAATGAATTATTATAAAATGTTTTTCTAATTGCCAGTAATGGGCTGAGTCACTTTCAGTTTGTCTAAAAATGCTCTAGTTGCCAATTTTCTTCAATTTTGATGACTGTAACAACATCATCTCGCCTGACATGCTGCAGGAACCTCCCATGCCACCCCACATAGGGGAAGTCTCATGAGGTGGGGAACAAGTTAAGGGCACCCAACCTGCCCGCGCCCAGTCACTCCAGCGTCCATTTTGGCCAAGATGGAATTTTTAGATGAAGATTTTGGTGTTTAAAAGGGGTGTGATTTTCAAACTGTTGGTTGAATTTTCCAATGGCCTGATGCCATCAACAGGCTTTGCCAAAAATTTGACAATGATACTTTATTATCCAAAATTATGTGCCTGCTGGGTTTTGTTGCCATGGATTTATGGGATTTTCAGGCTTTGTTGCCATGGGTTTATGGAATTTCAGGCTTTTTGCCAAAGGCTCGTTGCCCTTGACTTTGCTTGAACCTTTCAATTATAGGTAATGCCAACTCTCTAAAAGCTCGTCAAAAACCCTTTTTTGTTGTATTGATTAATTTGAGGTTAATACTGGGACTAGTGGTGAGACCCTTAATGGTAAGCCATTATATATCGCTTGTCTACCACATGGGAAAGGTTGCCCTGTGAGACGAGAGGGGCATTTGATCTTTTTGGACCCTTTTGGATGGGAACGGGAACGCCACCCAGTCTAAACAGAGGGGGCGCTCCTCTAGACTTATAAACGCTAAAAAGTAGGTAAATTTTGGTGATAAATGTTAATATGCTTCCTAGACTTGAATTTCTGGGCCAGCTGTTGTTAATGATGGGCTTTGTAGCTGAATTAATGTCTGAGTAAGCTAACAAGGTATCTGTTAGAACTCACATTTTCTTCTATCATGAATATAAAACCTGATTCTAGCGCGGGATACTTCCCATATAGTAAATGGAATGGTGAGTGCCCAGGGCTAATTGATACATAATGTTATATGCATAAATGGTGGAAGGCAAAAAAGGTCAAGCTGGATGCTTTGCCTGTAACCAACTTACATAAAAACCAATGAGGACACCATTCACTTGTCCAACGGTATCATTGGTCTCAGGGTGGTAGGGCGTAGATAGTACCTCTTTTATAACCATTAAGTCATTGAGTTAGCTAAGAATCGGTACAAAATAAATCTCATTATTCATTAAAGTAAAGTAGGGCATTCATGCCAATAAACTACGTTCTAGAATAGACTTTGCTGTTGTCATGGCGCCCAGGTCTTTAATTGCGTTGCCTCCACCCAATTTAGTGAGATGAATAATGGCCAAGATTATATATTTAATTTTCCCACAACTGTTAGCTAAAGGGCCCACAGTATTAATTAAGACATTATGCCCCACAAAATTGTGTTTAACCAATTGATAGCCTGTACCTTTCAGTAGTTTCTTCAGATTGAAATTCTTATTAGCAGTTGAAAGTCTTGTGAATAACAGAAGGCATTGATTCCAGGTAATAATATATTAACAATTGTTAAGAACTTTCTTATAGTGTTTGTGATTCATCGCCTTATGGGCTTTAAAAATCAAGATTATACACCCATTGAGCCTAAGAAACAAAAAAGGTTGTTCATTGATACCCTATATAGTTTTACATTCTTCAAAAAAGTATCCTAACTCACTTTTTAAAATAATTGAACCTCTTCAAGTTCATTTCCATATTTCAGAGTTATTTAAAAGTCAAGCAAGACGTCAGATGGGTCAGCTTCTAATCTACAGTAAGCAGACGGTAAAGATTATCAGCATCTTGATGGTTAATGACGTTGTATTAGATTTTAAAGTCATATTTTTGTAATCACAAAGCCCACCGTGACTGCAGCCCTTCTTGTTTTTCAGATTACTTAACCATTGCGTGAGAGGCATGGTAAGTTACCACAGTAACATGTACTCCATGGGTGAAAATCCAATATTGTCTATAACCTTAGATGATGGTTATTCAATATTTATATCTAATGGTATAATGATATTCACGCACTTCCAGCGTCCAGCTGCAGTAAGCAATGAGGTGGTCTAAACCCACAGGATCAAATCGGGATAACAGTATCTTTACTGCTGTGAGGAAGGCGTCAATCTGAATAATGAATAGTTTAAAAAGTTCTGGTACATAAATATGGGCGATTAAATGGGGAAAAACTTAAATTGTCAAAGCCCAACTGACAGCTCATCATCCACTCATATTATGCCCTAGTTTTGATAAGGTGAAATAAGGGTTTCTATATTTACTAAATTTCACCATGAACTGGCAATAGTATATGATTATCCCAAAAACTACCTGAATCTCACGCTTGTTACTCAGCTATATCCTTTTTTATGGCCTCAAGCTTAGATGAATGGGTTCCATAAGCTTTGTTTGTTAATGACTTACCCAAATATCAAAGTTTTCACAGAAAAACTGCATTTACAAGGTTTTATTTTCAGATAAGCCATGAAAAGGTTGCGGAGTTTTACATAAGGGTTTGCAAATTTTTATTAACACCCTGTAGATAAATGTCATATCATCCAAATAAACTAACACACGGGAGTTTTTAAATTTACCACTATATCTATAGCATGCTGAAACGCCGCTAGGACATTACACAGCCTTTGTAGCATCCTATTGAGTTAGTATAGTTCCTGAGAAAAATAAAAGCGCACTTCATCTGTTCCTTCCTAAGCTCAATCTGCCAATGTCAGTAAATTAAATACATGGCAGAAAATAATGGTGCGTTATCCAAGCGGTCTAGTGCATCGTGATATGTGGTAAGAGTTAAAATAAATTTTTGTAATATTGTTGAGCTTCTAATAATCTATTTTTATTTAATTGGATCCATCTTACTTTTAGTAACTAACAATAGGGAGGCCCAAAATGTCTTCGAGGTAATAACATCACAGAATGCATGAGTTGTTAATTTTGTGTTTGATGACTTCATTTACTACTTTTTGAGCAACTGTAAAAATGGAGGAAAATTTTCAAGTTATTAATAGTGTTATGGCGTAACACATCATGTACACAACACAAATCAAAATCGTCCTTGGCAAAGATCACACTGTACTTCCAAATAGGGCTACTGCCTAGTCCTATACCTCTTC
Source organism: Massospora cicadina (assembly GCA_022478985.1). Classification (NCBI taxonomy): domain Eukaryota; kingdom Fungi; phylum Entomophthoromycota; class Entomophthoromycetes; order Entomophthorales; family Entomophthoraceae; genus Massospora; species Massospora cicadina. Next base: position 22,238 of record JAKSZP010005762.1, on the reverse strand, counting down.
AATCAACCCAGAGGCGTTCCAAAGTACCAAGGAACATACTGATTGGAACTTATTGCCTTCAAGCTTAAGTTCATGATTATAAAAAAGTAAACAAAGTGGGTCACCTTAGACAAATCTACCACGCTTTTTTAGCCTTTGCTAGTTTCAAAACTGTTTTTTAAACCTGATCCATAGTGGAGCAGGAAGCCTTACTATGCTATCCACATCTCTCATCCTGACTATTAAAATAATGGAACTTGCTTCTTCCTTGATAAAAGATGAACATAAACTACTATTTGATGTCGCTTATTCTGAATAAAATAAGGATACAAATTATATTAAAGCACCTGTATATTGCATGGTCAGGGAGGATAAACCCAGAAAGAGCAACAGGTTCCAATTATGATTGACATTATGGGTCAAATATTTCATTGTTTAATCCCTAGGGTTTAAGATATAATTGTTTTCCCTGCTAAAGTTTGATGGCTTCCTGGAATAGTTAGGCTATGATCAGTGCGCATAAGAATATCCTTGGATTACAAAATCTGGTTAGATAACCACTGATTACAGCCATGAATCCACTGATGACCAATTGGCATTATGTCATCCTTGATTGCAAGGTTAACAAACCCATGTTTTTCAGGCGTTGGGTCTCATAATATGATTATAAAATAATGGAAGGGTTTGTCCGAGCAACTCTGAAGTATTCTCCTCAAAATTTGCTTTGACTAAAAAGAGTTCTCATATATGAGGTTACAATATGAAATCTTAATTTGATTTGCTAAAACGATGACACAAACAGATACCACCAGTGAGCTTTAATGCAGGGGCAAGGCACTGTAAGCTCCTTAACAGTTGTTATTTGAGTGCCCACAATATCATATATTTTCCAATGATTTATATCTAGAGCGAGTAAAGTTTCTTCACCGCTTTAGTGGATACAATATTCATTGGTGCCCAATGTCTATAGTAGCTCTGACTTTGAGCTTATTAACATTAATATTATAATAAGGACACTTAGAAAATAACCATCTGTAGGACTTATTTTGTGAACATATAAAGTGTCCTTGACCTACTAATTCTGAAAATTTAATCATAATTGAGGGCTGGATTTCTTCAAGGCCTAATTAGGTGTACCCACTTGGGCCCCAAACAACTTGTGGTCTCATCAGAGGGGATTGGAAGCTGAAGTTGTACTAAATGTTTATTTATACAGCCCTTTTCTACTTTCTCTGCTGACCCAGCTTTTTGTTTATCTCTGTGAACGGTGATATTTAATGCCATATTATCCACTATAATGCTATGAAGCGCTAAGGGTGTGGCGTCGCTATTCTTTGTCTAATAGAAGGTGCTTTAAGGGACTTCTTCTTACTTGAAAACTTGAGAGGAGATAAACATATTTGATCCCAGTTCTACTCTTCTCTTTCTTTTACCAACTCTCTTTTCTCTGCATGGTTCACCTAATAGACCATGGTTTAGAGCTCAGATTGGGCCAATAATTAGCATAGCAACCTAATTTTTTTCAAAGAAGACAAGTGATCTGATTGATATCAGGCCTATTAGAATGAGAACCATAAGCCTTAAAATCATTTTTAGAGTAGATGACCCTTGTGTGGAGGCAGCAAAGCTCCTGATTACTTTTATTGGGCGCCTCAAAGGTGACAGTGCATCAGTGGAGATATATATCATTTGCACGATATAATGCTCCTCATTTTAAACTGGTATCAAAGCCTGATATAATTTCTTGTAGGGCTCACAAGCATGGTGAAAAGCATTCTGAGCTCAAAATAATTAATGATAAATTCCACAGAAATTTTTTTCTTTCAAATAGGAGTGCTTTGTTAAGGCTTTCACTGTTTATTCTTATAAAAAATCAATTATTTTGTCTCCCAAGTGGTCAACCTTTCTTCCCCACCAAACTCTTCAATGAGAAGCTCCTTTTCGTTGAGATAAGTCACGTCAAACTTTTGTAGTTTTGTCCTGATTAAGTCCTGACTTCTGTGGTCCAGCAAGCTCACTAAATCGCCACCTTAGTTTTTTCGATGTTTCATTCTACTAATCTCAAAGAGACTAATAAAACTATGCGCATTCGCCTTCTTATTAAACTAGGTAAGTTAGTAGGGTTAGACTGCATTTGAGTTTCATGGCTTAAGGGCTGAAGGGCCTGCGTAGCTTTTATAGGATTTTCCAGTGATTAATATGAGTAGTGTGAGTAAACGGTTTTGAGCAACTGTAACAACGTGTATGGAGGATGCTGAGGAAGCGCAAACAGGATGAGAATAAGTATACATACAGGTTATAAGTGAGTCTCAATATAATTGGTTTTAAATTCTCCAAAGTAAGAGTTTGCATGAGTGTCCAGGGGAGCGTAAATTCCTGTTCTAGGAATAAATGTAAGAGGTGTAGGCACCTCAAGCATAACCAACTCCTCGCCCTCTATCTTCAATTCCATTGAAAAAGTTTCCCAACCATAATTTAATACATATGAGGGTCGTTCACTAGTGGACCCTGTTGCACTTACAATAAACGTTTCAGACTCTCATTTAAAACTGGTCCAATATATTAGAAAGATGATGGCATTCCAGCTGCAACATTTTCTACATTATGAACTTTCTGATTATTGGCGAGAATTTCCGCCTCCAAGTTTAAATTCTCACTCACTAGGGCCTTATTTTATGACTCTGAGTTTTCAGGTTAAGACGCAAGTAGCCAATTGCCATGTACAAATCAGTATTATAGTGCCTGGGTGTCTAATTAGTATCAAGTCCACTGAGGCGGGATCAATGAGCGTCAGTATCTTTTATTAGTTTTTTTACTAATTGAGCACAGCTTAATTTAATTCCAGAAAGTTGGTTACATGTCTTTCAAATCGTCCAATAGTTGACATATAGCATTAAAAAGTTTACTGGACCTCATAGTTTTCCACTTCAGCTTACTTGTTTACTTCTATTTTCTCTTTATGGTAGTTCTAAAATGGGTACAGTGATGAGTTATATCTGCTAAACATTGAGTAATACCCACCAATAATTCATATTTTGCTACTAATATGAAACAGATCTGCATTTGAATGACTAGCCAGCCCTTCTACCTTCTGGTGGGCCTCCTGAGTTTGCTGCTGATTATGAATAATGAAATGAAGATCGCAAAAAGAATCATCTATTTAATATTTAAAAGAGAGATACCCTATTGTTGAGCTTCCATAAACGCAGCCAATTCGCCAATGTCAATATGTTGATAGCGATAATATACAGATATTGGCGGATGAAGGGTCAATGGTTCTCATAATAATTTCTACAATTAATCTTGAGTGTCAAGTTTCTTATCATCAAGTGATGATTATTTTATGTTAAAACTTAAAAGCCATTAAACAAAATATAATGATATGTATGTATTTATGAGAAACAGTTTTTCTTTCCGCTCAACATCACTTTTAAGCAATTTTGAAAAAATAGTTAATTTTTCACTGCTGCCTCACTGAACCAATTTTCCATTTCATGCCCTAAGATCCACCACCTGCTGCCCCAGTGTGGGGCAGTGGTGCTCCTCCCTATATCATTAAACACCCCTCAGGCAAACGAATGTGTACTGTCTCATCCAGACCATCAATTGCAACTGGCTGAGTTGTCCCTCCAAGGGACTTAGTACTGCACCTTGCACGAGCTCACCCAAATCTGCCCCCAACCCTAGCCCTACCTCAATCCAATATTCACATTTACCTCCATGTCAAGTATGGACATCTCTTCCCTTATGCCAGTAAAGCAATAATGGATTTAGCAACGGCCACCTTGCACCAGAAGGATTTATTGACTTCCACCCCTAAAAAGGATATTTCAATGTTGGTACCCCCACTTAGAAGGACGCGGCTGCTGCAGCAGTAATGCCCTTAATCCAAAAAATACTCCAATTACCATCACCCATACATCTCTCTCTAATGATAACGCACTTGTGGGGACCTTTGCAAACCTTCCCTCACACCTTCCACCTCTAACACTTTATGAGGAGTTGATGGCAGGGCTTTTCACTTATGGCACAGACCCCATCCTCTACTTCCTTGTCCCAAGTGGTGCTGAACGCCGCGTGGCACCTTGGACAATGGCCACCATTACCCCCCACCAGCTGAACATGGCCCATCACATCCCACTGCGTGCCTATATCCCATATGCACTAGACCACTTCTTTTGGGCTCGCATTGACAATGGCCACATAGTTTGCCCCATCTTCCATGAATTGGACCATTCCAAAAAGGCATGTCAATACAGTTCAAACCATGCAAAAACCGCCAAACTCACCCATGAGGCCACACCTACATCATTTGTGTGAGGATATTGGCTGCCCCCACCCCCTCCAGCTGAGCACTCAATGAATCAGCAAAATTCTTTCAACCTAAACCCAAGAAAGCCAATTTTCTCACAATCCAATTAGTTGGGAGCAGGTTTGGACCCAAATTCAATTTAAAGAAATTCCCGCCCCAAAACTTACCCAACCACAGCCACATCTCTCTAATCAATCCAGGTCAACCAAAATCCCTGGGACTTATTGGATGAAGTGACCTAAACTGGTGAAATTGTCCCACCTTTGGACTTCCCTATTAATTTAAAACCTTATATAATTTCAGACTTTGATGCCCCGTTCTTGCCCAAAAAATATGTACCCAAACCCACCTCTACCCCTTTCCTGAGTGACCATCAGCTTTCCGAGGCTGTGGTGGCCTCACCTGAAAGTTACCATCTCTAAAATGCCATGGCACTCTCTATTGTTTAATTATAGGAAGGCCTGCACATGACCAAGTTCCCCCCAATTTCCCTGATGTTGCGAAAGAGTAAATCAACCGCTTAGCTGAAACTGCCACCGCTGTCAAGTATGTTGCTGAACTAGAAGATTTTTCCCCAACCAAGCGCATCACCAGTGCCAGAATCACAAAATTCGTCCAGCTTCCTGAAGCCTGCATCTAAGCTGAACACCATGTTGTTGAACTCATGGAGGCTATGCTTCAGGCCCAAATTGTCAGTGACAATCTCAACAATTATCTAATTCATCTTAACCCTCATCCTGCATATGCCCCAACTCCCTTGCTCTCACCATTGATCCACCTCTTCAATGTTGAAGTCAAAATTGATAATCCGCCTGATCCCCCCCCCCTCCGCCATGGTGGAATAAGCAGCTCGCCGCTGTGCCACCTGGTAGGTTAATTTTTCATCCTTTTGTGTGTCTCATTGCTCATTTTAGGCTAGTTCATCTTTTCAGTTTTTTCTGTTTCTTTAATGTCTATCCCCTTGTCAGATTACCTCAAATGAATTTTATATTTATGAGAAATTCCCAGTTATATTCATTTACATCAAAGGCAGCAAGCTTTAATTTATGAAGTTATCATTCAGGTAACTCTTGCAGCTCATTGGGGGAGACAATTGACACCCAAACTACAGCTTGTAACTATAAAAAACAGTAAGTTAAAGCGCTATTTTAGAAGCCTCTGACCTATAATTTTCACTAATTACATGAAAGTAATCTAGAAATGTGTCGCTATAATCTATTGCTTAAAAATAAGCTTTGCGCTAAGGCTAAGGGCGAAGCAGTTTTTATCCAAGTTGTAAACTAGTAAGAATGTCACTCTTGGAATAAGGTATGAGGTCGCTTATAGTCAGCACCATAATGTTAAAATTGGCGCAGGGGCATTAGATTTAGGTGCACATGTTATCACACACAAAAATCAAGGTACTGTTAGATGAAAAGTAACCTTGAAAAAACTTGCAAAATATTTTTTTACAGAAATAAGGGCTTTTGTTTGAATAAAGATAAGCACAAAAGTATCTACTACTGACAATGGTTTTGAGGCTTGCTAAAATAAACCTTTTTTTACTTTAGGCTTCTCCAGCGATGTAAAAATGATCCCCTTGAGATGTAATTCCTTCTTAGGTATGCTCTTCTCTTTAGTAAAGTTCTTATTGGTACATACTATGTTTTCTAAGCAACAATCAAGAGTGGTAAACTAGAGTATTAGTATCTAAATTAGGTCAGGAAAGTAAAATACTAATCTTGGGAATTTCTATAAATAGTTGCAAAAAATTGATTGCAATTAAAACACCGGTGGATGATCATTATAAAAATAGGGACCCTATTACTAATATTAACGCTGGCGCGGGTAAAAAGTATTGAGATTAGAATAAATAGCGTATGTAAAAAACAAGGCCATGAGCTAATATGATTGATAAATTAAAGCAAAAGTTGCGGAGGTGGGAAGAAAAAAGGTTTAATCTGACATCATAATTACTTATAAATGAAGGAACTGAGATAAATCAACAATAGTGATCCAACACGACTTTGGAAACTACCCATAAAAATAGGGACTGCAAGGTGAGTCAAGTTATAAGAAATAAATCTATACCTTATCTAAATACTCTTTATACCATATAATGAATCATATATAATATATACAGATAGTAGGTCAGATTAATTGCAACAAAGCCTATTAGACCGTTGGCCATTGTGAGTTAAATAAAATGCTTAATGAAGTCTAATAGAGGTACCACTGAAAGTCTATGAGGTTTAATATACAGTATATCTAAATGATTTATCTTGTGTGCCAGTCATAACAGCCCTTTAAGGCATATACCACTTATAAATTTTTCGATATGATTGGGACTGGGACATATTCTCAATTGATGTTAAAGGGGCCTTAACTTTCAATAATTTTAACCTGAGATGCATCATTGTGGCCTATGATCACTAAACCAAGTAAGTTGAGACTAATCCCAACTATAACGTCAGAGCGGTGACTACCACTAAATTATTATGGAACAATATATTCAATGACTTGGGTGCCCGTAGGTCATTTCTTATGGACAATGCTACCAACTTTACCTATATTGAATCCTAAATAGAATGAACACATAAAATTAGAGGAGATCTTGCTGCCCCTTACCACCCTGAGACTATTGGGACCATTTAGAGAGTCAATAGAACTCTAGGACAAATTTTTAGTAAATTTACTTTTACTACCTTTTTTCAATGGACCTACTATGTTGGACTCACAATATTCGCCAACAAAAATTTGCTACTATAGTGCTATGAGATAGTTAACTTTCCAGCTCAGTTAATGGTAGACAGTCTTCCCTGCATGCCTTGCTGAACTCTATCATGTATGATGAAGGTTGAGTATAACTAGCATAATTTTTTGGTTAGGGCACTGGTTAAAATTTTATACTGAAGTCTACGAAAATTTCTAACTAATAATAAAATTATAAAACCCAGGATGACCAGCGTAGTGGAACTCTGCAGTAATTAAAAGAAGGTGGTCAAGAAGCATAATGCTATAGATATGGGTTTGGAATAGCTCATTAAACGCAACCTTATTAAAGAACCCATATGTAATCTTATAGCAATTGACCCCCAATGTCTAAACATAAAATGTTTGTCTGATACAAGAATTCATAATAGGGTTCACACAAGTTTTTAAGACCTTACTACAGCGGTCAGTCTTTCACCTAAAGAATTTATCTGGAGAGTGATGGGCAAGTCAAGTGGATAGATGTGTTATAAAAATTGTTGACTCAACTTAAAACTGTCAAGCTTTTTCATTCCTTTGTGTCAATGATTGGATGTATTTTCTATAAATGAAAGTGATTAGTCATAAACATGAAAATATGTCTGCTCTATCATCACATATCTCTGTCATTCCAGATCTGTCACATATTGTTCAACATCCCTTCTTAAGTTTTTCCCTTTTAAATGCACCAAATTACCCATTTTACCTATCTTACCCAATGCATCATTATTAATTATACTCCCAAAATATGGACATCATTGTTCTGAGGCTTTGCGCAACTATAAAAATTTACCATTGTCACAGTGAAGTATTACTTTTTACCTGGTTTCATTCTAACCTTTGGACGTTGTCATAGAATATCTATTACTATATCAGTATTCATATGCAAAGGGTACTACTTGGCTCTTCAAAACTCTATTTGGAATAACAGACTTGTCAGAAACATAATCTCAGTGGTCAAAGGAGAATTGAGAGTCTTAATGAAGAGTCATACCTGTTAAAAAGTGTGTTTGACATGCACTGAATACAAAAATTAGAATCCCCAGTGCTAACTAAGGTTGAAATCTCTATTGTTGCCAAAGAGCTTTACTTTCCCTTATAGAGTTGCTCAAGTATCTTTATAGTTTACATAATTTATGTATAATGAATTCCAATTTAAATATAATTGGAATTCTAGCTAAGTGAATTCTAAAATTCTCATTAATTGGAGATTTTAGACTTTAGTCTCATTATCTGATTATCTTATTTTAGGAGGGGAAACAACATCATTGTAAATCATATTAAAAACTTAATTTATCTGCTTAATGGAGCATCCCCTCTATGGGTATATGCAATGCCATGAATAGAGCCAAATATTTAGTGTTATTTCTGAAATCGATCTTAACATCAAATATCATCATAAACCTGTTTAAATAGAAATATTGTGGCTTTGGTTAGTTGATACAATTCTGGTGCTGAAACAACCAATAAAACAAATAAGTAAGAAGATATAGGCACCATATAAGGTTTATAAAATTGAGTCCTAAAACATTTATTCTTTTTGTTTTTCTATATCTGGTGCAATTTTTATTCATTTTCCTAGGTTGTTAAAACAAAGTTGATGGGAACCACTAACATGATGGCCCTTACTTTACAAATCTAAAAATTTATGCTTATAATAATCCATATCAATTTAAATTCTGATTACTAGTGGATACCGCCATAAATTTCCCATTTAACTTTATAAATTAGTAGAAACACCAATAAAGAGTTTTGATATCTATAACTTAATATAGTGACATTGGCATCATTTAACTTTAATTACAGTTATTCCTCTTTGTCTTTGGCGTTTCTTTCCCATTAATAATTTATGTATAAGGTCATGCAATTTCTTTCATAATTTCAGGTCTATCCTTGGTTTTTGATAAGTTCACTGCATCTACATTTTGTTAGATAAATAAATAAAAAAGGGTTTAAATAAGGCATCTAAACAGCTAAATCAGAGCATGAATTTCATCAAAAGGCTTTTTGGGGGGAGCTGGTAATACGCAGATATAGATCAATCACCATTTAGACCATATTTTTTGGTACCGCCTCATAACTAGAATAAATATGCTGATGATGAGCAAGAATATTTAATTATTGCCTTATTTACATTAGTTTAAAAAATGTACCAAAATTCCGCATTTATAGCCTGTAAACATATTTATCTGGCCATTTTTGTCCCTCAAGTTTCTTGCCTTGGTGCCTGAAAATTGTAGTATATTTTAACTTGTTGGTACTTTCACAAAATTTTTGTATATATTAAGCTATTGGCTTGATGTTTTTGTTAGACACTTCAAAAATTGAGCCTGACATCTTGAGTTATTAAACCATTATCAAATAGAATTGTTGGTAGTTGACTCAAAAGCATCACTCAATGAAGGTCACAGTAGGGCCATACTGTCATTTGCATGGTTATGAAAGAATAAAATTTGCTCATTGCTTTTGCACCAATCATTATCTAATCTTATTGTTGAAGTCATTTGTAAAATGCTATTGCTGAATTTGTCTTTTTTATTTGGATACCCATAAACTCATGTTTGTATAAAGTTCACTCAATATGCTAAAACCTTCATGATCACAATTTAGGCATTATTCTAAAAACAATTGTTTTAATATAATTTTTTAATACAAGCGTATGACAACCAGTGTATACGCAGTTGATGACTGTAGCCGCTTTTTTGGCAAACACTATATCACTTAGTCGTTTTGATCATCCTAAAAATGCAGACGCATTGTTCCAGGTATACACAGGCAGTTTTGGTGTATGACAGTAATAATAAGCGATTACAGATTCAGTGGTTGCATGAGGTGTGCAACCTGGAGCCCTAGCTGCAAACCAGGGTGTTTTCAGGGGTTATAGCTGGGATTGTGGAAAAAGTACCAGGTATGTTTCTATCAGACTGAATAATTTTTAGTATTGCTCTCTTCTCCCATTTTAGACAATTCATATTTTCATAACTAAACGTCCATTTAAGAGGTATTAAAATTATAGTTTTTAACTTCATGTCATATTGAGAGATGAGTTTCATTATCTTATAGTTGAATATTTTCCCATTTTCAACTTCAAATGCAAACTTTTAGCAATAGAAATTCTTAAAAATCAGTTTTGTTTTATTCATAATTTATTATTTGCCCATATGGTTGATTGCTGTTTTTTGCTACTTGAGTAATTTCTTAATCTACCTTTATTAATTTCTAGTGTCACTAAGTCATCCTGAGTTGCCAACGTCAAGCTAGTCTGATTAAAGGCTCTAACACTATCCAAATTTTTGTAATCTCGTTATGAATGTTTTGCATCAAAAATACTCTTTTTAGATTGTTCCTATATGTTACTTAGACATTTCTACTCTTTTAGTGAGAACCAACATAGACTTTATATAGTTTTGGTGAGCAAAATGATTTAAATAATGTAAGGTGAAAAGAGTTTTGCATCTGTAAGTTGAAAGCTATCTCAGTTAATTCTTCTTTATCAAGTTTAGCCTTAACAGGTGTCTTCATCAAGACACAGATTTTACCTGCACTTAAGGTATTTAAAACTAAACAAGATGAATTTAAAAAATCTTATAAAAAAGCAAAATCAATAGGCAGTTGAAATATATATATTAACATATCTTCTTTTACAATTAATAAACTAGGATTTAAGTATAAGGGGTTTTCATAAATTCAATGGGCAACTTAGCCATTTACATCTTCAGCTGAAAGAGTATACATTGCTGACAAGTTTATTATCTTTCAAGGGTAAGTTTATATAAGCGTGTTCCAAAGCCTAGACAGCTTTATATAGATACCCTTGAAGTAGCTAATGGCCATGCTTAGGTAATGGGACATCTGTTTTTATATAGCAGGCGAAGCCACTTATGTAATAAATTAACTTTCATAAAACCAGTGGTACAACACTACATTGATTTTAACTGAATACCACAATTAAATACTACCTCGATTAGTATGATTCTTTTATGGAATTGGTTTATGAAACATTAGTCAAAACCAAATTTATATACCAACATTTTTTAAATAAGCCTGATAAAATATTAATTGGCATCAACACTGGGATTAGTTACCAACGTTAAAACTAACTAATAATTAAAATTGGCACAAAACCCCAATTTAATTACTGCACTTATCTAATAAAATATTTAAAATCATAACTGATTTTAAAGCTTAGTGTCATGATAATCAGATAAGTCGTCTGACCGGCAGCACTTTTTTACTATCATTGAGTCAACTTTAGATATTTGGTCATATGGTTTTCAAAAAGCATATCTCATATGTATTTCAAAATATTTAAATATTTATATCAAGTAAACTAATTGCATACAAAGTTTTCATTTTGAGATGAATTTTATGGTCCACGCAGTAAACAGTGATATTTTGTTTTAGCATATTAAAGATTATGCTAGTACCTTAGAGACCAAACCAAAATTACATTTAATTGTAAGCTTCTCCAAAGGAGCTATACTTCACAGATACCTCATAGTGTATTCCAATTTATTTTGTTCTCCTCTCATTTAATTTATTAAATTACCATTATGTTTAATTAGCATCTTTAAAAAAACGAGGTTCAGAGCCATAAAAAGCGGGCTTAGATCTATATTGATTAGTAAAAGAACCATATAAATCAGGCTCTTTCAATTGGGGATAAACCGACTAACTTGACGGGTAATGGTTTTGCCACGGAAGATTGATTTTAATGGGCTACACATATTAATACCTTATTCCAAGTTAGAGTCTCTTTCTATAATTCAGATATCAAATATGTAGTATAAATTGGAAAAACTTAACACTGTGAGATTTTATATTTAGAGCTGAGGAGTGATAATCAGGATGCTCATGCGCCACAAGAGCTTGGTTTAACTTTTAAGCTTAAACGATTCAAATAAAATAATGCTAGCCTCACACACTTACAGACTTTGATACGGATATGAGTAAAATCAGTAATGGTAGATATATTTTTGTAATCTTTACGCCCTGAACATCTTCATAAGCAAACTCTAATCTTAAAATATAACAGTAAGCTTGATAATCAGAAATATTGTCAGTGTTAAAAAATTTAGACTGTTGTCAATGTCTGAAGGTGTCTTAAAGCTGAAAATTCATAAAAATGGTTTAGAAGGAAACGGAAGAATGTATATAATACCAAATATTTTATTAGGGTAAAAGTTGGTGATATTTATAGGGTGCGTGGGGACACTGTACTTTAAGGCCCTTTGTGGCCCCAACCTTTGAGGTTTCTTCATGGCCTTCCAGATTGACCACCAGTTGGGCACCCTCAATGTATTTCGCCGCCTCCATGACCGGATTGATGGAAACTCTGCCCCACGTGACTCAGGAATTTGGGGATGAGAATCCTAAAGGCATCTCCATTTGAATAGGTTTGAGAATTGATTAATTACATCTCATTTTGAAGTGTAAAATTGAGTTTTTTTTCTTTATCTCAAATCCTGACAAAGCCCCCCTTAAAATCCTGTCAGAGGGGGGTATAAGGCTGAAGAAACCGGCCATGTCACCTGATTAACCACAGTTCCCTGGTTGACATCAGCAATTGAGCGCTATGACTTCACCTTATGAATGACTTTATAGGGTCTAGACCAAAGAACGGCTAGCTTATATGTTGCCTCTAGGTTGATGGTGATTGAAGTAAGTCCACCTGGTTGGAAAATTGGTAAGGAGGGTTGGCCAAGATTAGATTGGGATGTCTCTCTTCCTGTAGTGGTAACTATGCCTTGTGTGGCTAGGGCTTGATGCCGGACAATTTCTTCAGCTAAAACCCTTAAATTAAATTTGGAGTTCTCAGGTGTAGAGTCTTGAGCAATGGATGGATACTACTTGGTAGCTGAGGTGCACGCCCATATTGGGATTCAAATGTGGACATCTTGATGACTCAGTGGTTGCTTACCCTGCAGGCAAGCAAAGCGTTGGATATTTAGTAATTCCAACGGGCAGGATCCAAGGAAACCAACTTTTTGTAAAATGGAAATATGAGTTCCGTTAGCACGTTCTATCACTCCATTAGTTGATGGGTGGTAAGGGGCAGCGAAACTCTGGGTAGTAATGTATAGCGAGATAAGTTCTTGTATTATCTATGAAGTAAAATTCAACCCTTTATCCAAAAGAAAGGCTTGGGGGCATTCATTCTGGGTGAAAACGGATCTGACAAGGAAGAGAGCTGTGGCTTTGGCATTGGCATATGTGACTAAATCTTGCTTCAACCCACTTGTTTAAGTTGTCCACGGCTAGTATAATATATTTATGGCCATGCAACTCATTGAGAAGAGAGCCTACCACATCAATTCTAATGACATTAAAGGGCCTAGTTTTGGCGATGACTGAGTGTTGAAATTGAGGATTGGCTCAGTCTTGGGATTGGCAAGTCAAACATGCCTCCAAGAACTCCTAGTTGGTTATCATCATTCAGTCCCAATAACTTTGTGACTTCAGCCATTCATGAGTCTTCTTAACTGCCCCGTGTCTCACATTAAAATGGATTCTAGGATAACATCACTCAGGAAGAGGGGCAGATATAAGGGAGCCACTTCTTATTGACTTGCTTGTAGATCAGCTCATCCTTTGAAGTTCAGCTTGGACCTCGTGAATTTCCAATTCCCATTGCACAGGTTGACCTATTAGATCATACAGCCAGTCATCCTCGGGGGTTAAAGCTACTAGCACTGGCATCTTGGAGAGGCTGTCGGCGTTTTGGTGAATTGCGCCTGCATGATGGTAAATGGTGAAATCATAGCTCTACAATCATAAAACCCACCTGGCTAATCAGCCATCTGAGTCCTTCATTTTCTGGAGCTACCTGAGCAAGGAGGGTCTGTAAAAAAGTAAGATTGAGTACCATAGAGATAAGGCCAGAAATGTTTGATGGCTAGCAAGACAGTCAGGCACTCCCTCTCAGTAACGCTGTAGTTCTGTTCAGCTTTGCTCAGTGTCTTACTAAAACAGCCATAAGATGGTCGACTTGGTTTTCATCATGTTGGGTTAGGATAGTCCCAACAGCAACATCACTTGCATTTGTAACCAACAAGAAGGGTTAGTCGAAGTGTGGGTGGACTAGAATGGGTTTAGTACATAGAGCAGTTCTCAAAGCATTAACAGCCTGTTCTTGTTCAGGCCTTTATTCAAAATTGCACATTCTTCTGCAAAAGGTAGAATAGTGACTCAGCTAGGTTGGCAAAATGGGGGATAAACTGATAATAATAGCCCACCATACCTAGTAATACCTGGATATCCCTTAAACTTTGGGAGCATGACATTCTTTCTATAGCATTAACCTTGTCCGGTATAGGATGGATGCCGTCTTTGGAAACTCTGTGTCCAAGGAACTCCAGTTCTGATTGAAAGAAAGAGAACTTGGAAAAGGTAAGTTTTATAAAAGCCTTTCAGAGCTGATTGAAGACTACCCTAAGATGCTCAATTTTCCCATTAAAGGTTCAGGAGAAAACAGTGTCATCTAGGTAGACAAGGATGCATAAAAATCTTCAAGTCCTCAAGAATCCCCACATGGCATGTTGGAAAGTAAACTGGAGCATCTTTGTGGGCTCAAATAGTCCTTTGTTGGCTATGAGAGCGCACCTGGCTTAATTTCAGGGGTGAGCTCAACTTGCCAAAATCTGCTAGCAAGGTCCATGGCAGAAAAGTACTGAGATCCGGTAAGCAGATGGAGGAAATCATCAATTCAGGGCAGTGAATAACTTTTTTCTTAATAATGGAGCTGAGTCACTGGTAGTCCATCACCACACAGTGGCTGCCGTCCTTCTTCCAACCAGCAGAAGAGGAAAGGTCTAAGGGCTGCACAATGGTACCAGGAGTCCACCTTTAAGTAGTTGTCTGAGTTTCACTGTCACTTGGGCCTCTTCAACCTTGCTTTTTTAGTAAGTTAGGGACCGGAAGGGGGGAGCGTCTCCAGTTTCCACATGATGTAGGACTCTGTTCATTCTTCCAGAGTCATAAGTCAAGGCCAAAAATAGGTCCGAGTACTCCTCCAACAACTCTTGAACCTTATGTTGTTGGTCATCTGAGAGGTCCTTGCCAATGTTGGTGTTGACCAGGATGACCAATGGAGGTGTCTACAAGCTGAAATCCCTTAAGTCCCAAAGCTTTGGACGTCAGCAATAGCCTCCACTGGTAGAAGGCAGACTTAGGCAATGGGAATTTTTGGACCTACTATTATGGGTTTGTCAGTAAGGTGGCTAACAACACAGATATATTTGGCATAATCTGGATCTAGGATCAATGGGCAGGTCAGCACCTCTTTCAGGGATGGGTTGTCTAGGCCTCAGATTTCCAATAGTTATCCTGAGGGGATGTTGACATGTACCCAGGTGTCAGTAATGACTTGGGACTTCGGAGGTATTTTGTCGCACTAGGTAAGTAGATCATCATGTCCTCTTGCCCATCAACAGCAGGAGGGGACAATTGGACTAGGGAGCCCCTAATTTGATATTTAAGCTGATCAATCTAGCCTTCACTCTGCAGTAAACAGGCTCAGGCTTTGACCTTGGTCTTAGACTCATGAGAGGTCTCAAAGATAAGAGGACCTGATGCCCTAGTAGTTATAGAAAGCTGCCATCATAATAGAGTACTTTCTAATAGTCTTGAAGGAACTGAGTCATGAGTAGCAGGTCATAGCTAGGGTTATCTAGCGCAACAACGGGGGTTTTACAGCAA
This sequence comes from Massospora cicadina, assembly GCA_022478985.1. Lineage (NCBI taxonomy): Eukaryota > Fungi > Entomophthoromycota > Entomophthoromycetes > Entomophthorales > Entomophthoraceae > Massospora > Massospora cicadina. The sequence goes on along the minus strand of JAKSZP010005762.1, from coordinate 6,520 downwards.
GCTTTCTAAACTGTAACGGTAGAGAGGAATAAGCCCCTATAGATCAGGTACATTGTGGGCCAGCTGTTCCATACTCCATATAGTGTGGCAAATATGGAGTGATCTTGATGCACTTCATAAACTGGATGATATGAAGTTCATGGGGGAGCCACAGTCAACTATGGCAAGGACTGGAATTTTATGAACTCAAACTGCGACCCAGGTAACTAGACTTCCAAACTGGGGTGGCAGCATGAGGAACATGGGAGAGTCGTTGGAAGAAGAGTAAGCAGTATTAATTTATTATTTTCATTGGATACGGAAACCTCTCCTTCAGGTACAATAGATCCAGGTTTGTTTAATGTTATGGAGGACTCTTGAGGCTGTGTAGGGATGACAGCATGGAGCGCCTCGTCCTTCATGCTGATGGCTCTTTTCCCGCCTCCTTGGCAAGTCATTTCCAGCAGGTCTTAGCACGGTGTCTGAAACTTTACAGTAAGTGCATCAAGGTCAAGAATTTTCTGGTTTTTGACCACATAGACTCTAGGACGGTTAGGGCGGCCTGTAAATGTAGCCTTGAAGTGTAAAGTCGATGTAGGGATCTCTTTAGGTGCTTCCTTGATCTCCCAGATACAGGTAAACTCATTCTTCTGCCCAAACATATGCATTTGAACCTCAGGGTAGGATCCCAACACAGAAATGACAGTGGTAATAGCATCATCCATGGTGATATGATTTGTAGTGACTAAGGGTTGTGCTTTGGCATAAAAAACGGTCGGCAAACTCCATGAGGCTTTCTCCTTTATTCAGTCAGATACCCATAAACGCCTGTTTTTGGTTGACCAGGGTTTTATTGCTGCCAAACTCTTGGATTAAGGCTGTACAGACATGTTTCCAGGTTTTTGCACTCCTTGAAATGAGGGGGTCTTAATCTCCTGTTTAGTGGTATCTAGACAGTGGATATGCTTTACCTTCTGTTGGTTAGTGGCCTCCTCCATGGAACTCTCATATGCTTACAGGAAGGATGCAATACTCTCAAGGCCAGTGGTGAACCTTCCTTTTAAACTAGGTTTAAATTTAGTTACAAGAGGAGTGAAGAGGGTGTTAACACCAGGGATGGGCGCTGGTTCCGAGATCTCAGTATCCGCATAGTCATTGGGGCCTGCTGGTCTAGCCATCGCCATAGGCCCTCAAGGCCCTCTTAGATATCATCCCAATTTTGGTTGAGGAAGGAAAGGAAGCATTATTTGCGACTTGCTCCTTAAGGGATTGAATGTTGGGCCCTGAAGCTGAAGCTGGCTCTTGAGGGTAGACAAACAGGTTTCAAACCCTAGATAAGTTTGTTCAAGCTGAGAGATGCAATTATTGATAAGCTTAGTGAAGGCACTGAGGTTGTCTATTTCATACAACAGTGCCTCAATAAGGGACCTAGGGTTAAGGGGGACTAATAATACTCATAGTTTGTATACCTGAGCTACATTTTAAATTTGATCGCATAGGGCAGGTAAGGCCATTATCACATCCTTCCGCCATGGGTCTTCAAGGCCATCAAGGGTGGGAGATGAGGGACGTGGGGGCCCAGGAGATTCATGAGGACCCTCTGGTCGCTTGGGTCCTTCACGCCTTTCATGGCCTTCAGGCTCCCTAGGCCCTTCAAGGCCTTCACTCCTTGAGAAGCTATCATGAGAGGGCAGCTCCCATTAGTGTTGTTGCAGGGCCCATACCAGATCATTGGCTTGGAGGAGGCACTGATTCCAAGTTGCCTCAAGAAGTCGGACGTTCTGATGCAGCTGGTCCTCAAGATATCCAGAGATCCTTCTATCTAACACACAATTTGATCTTGGACTTTGTTGATCAACCCTCGGTTATTAATAATGGCCTCAAAGTTGTCATTAACAAAGTAGAAGGCTACGTTTTAGAAAATTGACAATGTGAGAGTGCAAGGCCTGGGTGAGGCTCAATTGTTGGGAGACTTGTTGATGGTGTAACCCAACTAGTTGGATTCAGTGATGATTAGCTGGGTGAAAGAAGCTGCAAAAGTAGCATAAGGAACACAGAGAAAGTGTTACTTCCAGCAGCTGGGCCAAGTCATAGAGGTCCCGCATGGTAGAGGGAATGGAAGAGGCATGGGAGAGGCTGGAGCAAGCACACAAGGAGTACGTGCTATTTATTAATTGTTTGACAACATCATTAAGGTTCTAGTTTTGAAGTTGGGTCTGACTTCCATTGATAGAGGGCAGGGAGAACTGGACCATGCCCAGAATTCTAACCTCTGAGGCTGCAAGGGTGGTATTTTATATCATGAGGTACTAAACCATCGAACAAAACTTCTCAACTGACCAGCAGATTTGTCTTCAGGGCTGCTGTATTCTCCATTGTTTGTAATAGACGTTTTCACTTAGGACATCTCGGAGCCCCCTGTAATGAGCAACACTTTTTCAGATTTACAGTTTTTAGACTGTTGCCAAGGTCCAAAGGTGGCTTGAAGCTGAAAATTCATAAAAATGGGTGATAAGGAAACGGAAGAATGGATTGAAAACCAAAAACTTTTTTTAGGTTAAAAGGTGATATTTATAGGATGCATTTGGACATGGTGCTTTGAAGATCTTTGTGGACCTAACTGTTCAGGATCTTTCATGGCCTTCTGGATTGACGGCCTGTAGGGCGCCCTCAATTTATTTCGCTTCCCCATGACCAGGTTTGTGGTAACTCCGCCCCACGTGACACAGGATTTGGTTTGAGAATCCTGAAGTTGTCTCCGTTTGAATAGGTTTGAGAGTCAGTTCATTACAGTTCAATTCAGATGTGGAGAATTCAAGTTTGTTCTTTATCTTAAATCCAGACAATTATATATATCACAAGTTCAGTAGGTAGTATCTAAATTTAATGAAGCGAATATCCTTATTTATTATTACCTTTTTATAGAATTAATTTCACTTCCTTATCTAATGAAGTCTATATTTAAGTTCCTTGAGCGCAAACCTCTTCATGAAGAAAGCTCCAAAATGTACGTAGATTTTAAACAAATGCTAATTGCAAAATGTTATTCTTAAGGACTACCACGTACTCTTCTTATGATGAACATTATGGAATGCACAAAAAGTTAAGTACTATTAAAAGGACCTAAGTCTATACTGGGATCAAAAAGGATGTACTATATCAGGTTGAAAGATTTTGAATTTGGAACTATGAAGAGGCTTATTTTTATAGTTTATAAACCAATGTTAATCACTGAGGGCTTTTAGGTTAGTTTCACTTTATTAATTTGTAAACTAATAAATTTTGGGATATACCGCGATACTATTACTTTTGACACATCTAAAAGTTTTCATAGTCTATCTAACCATATAAATGTCAATGCTAAGCAACCAGACTGGTATCTATATAAACGTTTTTAGTAAATTATAGTATTAGCAATAAAGTTCTAAGCAAAAATGGTACCTCTGTTGACTTTTGTTCTTTAGGCATTGATTATAAAGAGTTTAAAAAACAGATTCTTATGTCAACATGATATATCCTCATATTGATGATCATATAAAGTATACGAAGCTTCCTCTGTTTGATACAATAGTGCTAAATCTAGACTAAGTAGTAAAACTAGATGTATTCTTAATGGTTATCACATCCTGAATTAATATAAAGAACCATAGTTACAAATGATGTCCTCTGACAAGGCTAAAGATGCATTTATTGAAACTGAGAACCCATATCAAAGGAACTGACAGAAACACTAAAGAAATTTGCTGGGCCATAACAAAGTAAAATTACAATAGGAATATCAGATTAAAATGAAGTAAGCATATTACCACTAAGATATAATTCTTTAAAAACCATGTGTCAGAAACCTCCCAAAATTTTTATTTAACTGAGACAAGCCGACCAGGGGATGGGCATTACTGAGTATGTGTGGGAAAAAAAGGGGGAAGCGAAGGTAGATCAAATTGGACACCCCAGGATACTCAGGTTACCCCTGTTGCCAGCGGGACTGCCAGTTATGGGGGTTGGTGTGCTACTCTGAGGGGGTTTCCCCCGCTATGGAGCAGGTGTGAAGGAAGGGGTCTGTGTGGAGGAACCAGAGTGAGAACCACAATTCTATGAGCGCCTGTTGCCTTGGTCTCATATATCCATAGAGTCAGGCTTGGGAGTGCCCTAGTAAGTGGACATGGAACCTGTTGATAACCCCATGGATGGTTGGGACCGTGCCCTTGAACGCATTTAAGGCAATGGTGTGGATTGTCCACATTGCAATAGGTATCATTAGGGAGCGTAGGGTAGATGGGATTGGTGAAACGATCTGGAGCGCGAGGAGGCTCTTTAAGATAGAAAATTCCTGCTCTTTTTGGAGCTTAAGCAGGCGCACGACTTCCTTCCATATGACTTTGGTTGGGGGCATGTTTCTAGGCGGTGATGTAGGGAGCCCTCCTTTCCACATACTGCGCAGGTTGCGTAGAGGGAATTGGAGCAGTCCGCCATCCTATAGGTCTTTCTCAGACAGCCGAGTGTTAGCTCTTACCCTCAGCTGTAGGAGTGGGTGGTGCGTCATTCTCCACACTGTCTTCTGTGTGGTTAAGTCGTAGGGAATGTCCAACGCATTTATATTCGACTCTAGCAATGGTTGGGGTCATAACAAGCATGTCTCTCTGGGGGTGGTTTTCTGGATTTCTTAATTTGAAGTGGGGGCTGGGTCGTCCACTTCCTTTTGCACAGTGCCAGTGTTCTCTACAGTCCACCCCATGCGGCATATGGCTTGGAGGATGCATTTGAAGTGAGGGGGGGCTCCATGTGGGCCTATTACAGTAGGGTGTTTAGCAAGGTATGATAATAGTCTGGGTGGGCTATGTGGGTTAGTTAATTTGAGCGCCTGTGTGAAGTTAGTCCTCGCTGCCCTGGACCAGTGTTGTTGCGGGAGGTCTGTCAAGAGAGTTTCTGTAACTCTCTCGTTCCCAGCAAGGTGATGGGGGATGCAAATCCACATTGCTAGAGAACTAGCCATTAGGAGAATGGGAAATAAGGCACCTTGAATGGTGCCTGTGCAAAAGGTACCCCAGGAAAGGGTGTAGAGAGCAACATATAGTACCAGGTAAGTGAGAAACATCACAGCTTGAGTGGACCCCAGAGGGGAGTCCATAATCAAGTGTAACTTGGCGCCAGTAGGCTTGGGTGCCTCAATCAGGAGGGGACCTGAGCGGCCCAAGGGAGCACCTGGGATTTTGGTAAATTGTGATAAGAGGTAGTGGCCCACATAGTTGGAGACCTCCCCAAAGAGGTCCACTACCAAGTTCGCCCAAAGATCCATTTAGTAAAATGTAAAATAACGGATACGTTTATTTTAAGAAAGTTGATCAACGAGGAATGTTGGTCACAAAAAACGTATTTAATTGGGTCAGGGAAATTAAGGTTCTGTGGAAGTGTGCCCAAGCCTTGACGCTCCAATAAACAAACGCTTCCATCCGTTTTTGTAAAATACACTGAAAGTGCCTTCACTCAAGTAATGGTTGAAGCCATATTTTACCCGATCTCAAGATTTTATAACTTGAATGGGATTTGAACTCTTACTCTCCAATTAACTGAATTGAACTGTCTTCATTTGTAATGTAAATCATTCTTTTCGGTGCCTGGACCGAGATAAGAGGCTGGGCGTTTTGCACCCCATTAGTACCAACCTTAGCATGCTTTGCTTGCACCCAGCGTTGGTCTAAAGTGTGCTTCAGGTCAGGAAGAGCCTGAAGTTTCACCTTCTTGGCCTCCTGTTGCCCAGCCTTATCTTTGGCATTAGTTCCCACTATTAAGTCATCCAACCTTGACATTACCCTCTCCTCCTTCTTGGGCTCCACCCCCCCTCCAGGGGCGTTTGCTAAGGAGAAGTTCTTATGTGCTGGTGGCAACTTCATAGCAGCAACGGCTGGCTTAGGCTTAGATCATGCAGCCTCAAGGAAACGATTATGGAATGATTCAATCAGGTCTTGGGCATGTGCACAATCCCGTGCTGGAATCCAACTGTTTTCTGCTGCATCAAACCCCTTCCAGGATACCAGGTACACAAGGAGTCGCTTGACCTAGCGGGAGGCTACTATTTCCTCCACTTCCCATTCTGGCGCCCCATCCACAAGAAAAGCCTCGGGAGCCACAGGTGGAGGGCCCTCAAACAATGTCAATTTGCTTTCATGAAAGATGGAGAAGATCTGAAACGCGGAGGGAAGATCAAACTGGTATGAGGCATGATCCACCTTTCTAACTACATGGTAAGAACCAATCCTCTTTGGACCCAGCTTTTTGCATGGCTGCTTAGTAGGAATGTTGCAAGCATCAAGCATCACGAGATCTCCATCCTTGTATGCTGGACCCACTCAGCGCTTTCCATCAGCATTCTCCTTATAAACTAGCATAGCCGCCTCCAAACTTGTGGACACCCCCTGATGGACCTTCTTGGGGGTCTTAGAAAAGTCCACCACCGCTTCCACTTTGGAGCCATCGTTGGGCTCCATGTTAAAAGCAGGGTTAAAGCCATAGCAAAAAAGGTGAACAACCGATTTATGAATGC
>JAKSZP010005761.1:0-66989 GCA_022478985.1 Massospora cicadina | reverse complement strand
TATTGGGAGGAACAGGATTCTCTGCAGATCTAAACTATTCCCCTTATAGGCAGCAGGCCCTTAACCCGACTCCTTAGCAGAAGCAGACTCTTTCTCTTGGACCACTTTGATTTGATCCTTCAGCTTCTTGCAGTGCACAGTGAAATATCCCTTTACTCTGCATTGGTAGCAGACCTCTTATTTCTTATTCATCCATCTGAACTCTTTGGGCTTATTCCCCAGCACGGTTTGGTTGTTCATCTCTTTAGCAGCTTTGTTCCCCTTTGTGGGATTCAAATTGTTACTGGATTGGATCTGAAACTTCTATTTGTGGCATTGAGGGTTTCTCCCAAAGTTTCAAATTATCTATCATCTGAAAGGTAGTAATTTATGTCATGAACACGGAGGACATAATTCAGTGCATATTGCAATAGGGTCAAAGGGCCGCTTGTGATGCGATTCTGGCACTGAAGTTATCCAGTACCTTTGCTCCAACCAGGATTTGCAAATCCTGGTAGAACTGATCCATGAAGCTTGCTAAAGATTTGTCTTTATGGAACTGAAAGCCCATAAACTCCTGTTTGTGCTTTGACATGCGCGTCAGACTCCCAAATTCCTTCACTATGGACACCTTGGCCTCCGCATATGACCAGCTGTCCCCTTTCAGGTGAGGCAACAATAAGTTCTGACAGTCGGTGTCTAGGCAATTCATGACAGTCAATGCCTTTTGATGATCACCGAGCCATACATGGTCATATCAAACAGTTGGAAAAATGTGGGTGTTATCCTGATGGAAAGTTGGCAATTTTGGCATTGCCTTAGATTCCTCTGAGCTATCTCTAGCTGATTCTCTAGCTTCAGCCACTTAGCTTACTTGTGTGACTTCAGGTGTCATCTCCAAAATGGTAGCAAAAGCGGGCGGCATGATTCTTGGGGTATTTGACTTCCCAATTATTGTATGAGGACTTTATACTTCAGCATCGCTTGCTGCATATGGCTCACAATTGCATTTGTGAGTTTTTAGCTCCTCAACCTGCTTGATCAGTCACTTGATATTAGTGCTGAAATTTCTAAAAAGAACGTGATCCACTTACCACTCCATTTTCAGATATAAGACCTTTTGAATTAAGTCCCCTTCTTTATTTTTTAAATTTTGAATTTATTGCGGGGAAGGCCGACCATGGGACGGACACTTCCGAATATGACTCAGACGAGACAAAACTCAGTACCAGGTGAGGCACCCCAGAGAAGCGATGCTATCTCTTGTTGCCAGCGGGAACGCCACTTATGGGAAGGGGGAGGGAACGTGTGTAGGGGGCGTAGCCACTATTGAGCACGTGTGGAGGAAGGGGTCTGATTTGATGAACCAGACTGGGAACCAGGAGGAGACCAGCTGCCGGCGACGTGGTGGGAGATATCCGAACACCCATGCTTGAAAGTGGTCCACCAAATGAGACCGGAATCTGTGGACAGTTTCAGGGAGGGTGGGGATGGATCCGGCGATGGCATCCAAGACAATCGTGTGGATAGTCCACATGGCGATTGCAACCACCAGAGCACGAAGGGAGGGTGGGAGGGGGAGGCCATTGATGAAGCAAACATATCTCTTGACAGACTGAAGGGACGTGCTTGATCCTGGCCTAGCAGACGTTGGACTTCGCGCCATATCACTTTAGAGGTGGGGCACTTCTCCAGGCGGTGAAACAGCGTTCCATACTGGCCACACACGACACAGGATGAGTGTAAAGCGTTAGAGCGCTCAGCTGTACGATACACCCGCCTCAGGCAGCGCCACACATGGGAATGGACTTGAGGCTGCAGCAGAGGATGGTGTGCATATTTCCAGATAGTCTTTTGGGTCTCAGTGGAATAAGGGATGTCCATCATGTCCAGGTAGTCCACCCTGGATAGGACTTGGGGTCGAATGGGGATCACGCCCTCATGGATGGGTAGCCCCTGTACCTCTTGTGTGAACTGAGGAGAGGGGCGGCCTCTTTGGGTTGTATGTCCACTAATACGAATTCTCCACTCTGCGCTTCGCATGGAGAGTAGGATTTGTTTGTAGTGGGTTTTTGTCCCGTGAGTACCTGTGGCTGATGTGTGTGATGCAAGGTATTTCATCAGGGAGTGGGGGTTTGATGGGTTGTTGAGGCCCAAGGCTCGGGAGAAGTTGGAGCGGGCTGCGCGGGACCAGTGTTGGGATGGGAGTGTAGGAGCAGTGACGGCCGCAATCCAGGTGCCTAGGATCTTGGCGGCATGGGCTTTGAAGTCAAGTAGGCCCATGCCACCATGATGTTGAGGGCCAAACATGACCTCTAGCCGTACTGGTGGAGGGCGGCCTGACCAAAGCCAACCTTGTAGCAAAGCATACAGGGAATTGAAGAAGCTTTGGGAGAAGGGGATGGCGTGGGCTCCAAACCAGACTTTGGATAGGAGCATAGAGTTGGCAAGCACAACCCTGCCAGTGAGGGTAGTAGGGTGGGCTCTGAGAGAGGCGATTCGCTTCGTCACGTTGTCCAGTATATGGCCCTCCATTACTGCTGACACGTATCCTCCTGCCTCCAACCACACGCCCAGATGGTGTACCGGTCCTATGGTAGGTCGCAGCACAAAGGGGAGCACCAGTGGAGCGGTGTGTTTTGAGTTAGTGAGGCGTGGACTTGGGTGAGCAGCTGGGCTGTGTTGGGAACTACTTGCTGGGGCCCAGCAGTTCTGAAACCGACCAAGGAGGATGATTTCGGTTTTGGAGGCGTTCAGTGCCGCGTTGCTTACCCGAGAATATTCCTGGATGAGGGCTTAAAGCGCGCGTGCATCTTTATTATTAGACACCCCCACCACGCAATCATCTGCAAATGCCATCATCTTGACTGGGGTTTGGCCTGGCACATGGACCCCAGTGAGTTGGGCATTCACATTTCGCAGTAGTGGGTCAAGGCTGAAGTTGTATAAGAGTGGGCTCAGTGGGTCCCCTTGTCGCAGGCCCCTTTGAGGATGGACTACATCCGTTAGGAAACCTGGGCCGCGCACAGCCATTGTTGCAGATTCCGTGAGCAGCATCACCCAGTTAATGAAGCGGGGAGGTAGGCAGAATTGTTGGAGGCAGGCCCTAAGGTATTCCCAGTTTACTCTATCATAGGCCTTTTGTTGGTCCAAGAATACCAGTGCCCCAGAGGCTGTGGACTGACACACATTAGCCACAGAGTGCACGTTATCCCAAATTGACCTTCTGGGGATGAAACCAAATTGTTCTGGAGAGATGGTGGCAGATGCTACAGTCCCTAAACGGTTAGCCATGATTTTTGTTAAAATTTTGGTGTCTGTGTTTGTTAGAGAAATGGGGTGCCAGTTGGCTAAGTCTAGCCTATCCCCTTTCTTGAAGAGTGTGACTGTAAAAGCCTCATGTCCTCCTGGTAGGAGGCACGTTTCCAGCAGGCTTTGGTTGAGTGAGGCTAGCAGCAATGGGGATATGTATTTAAAATATTTATTTGTAGAACTCATATGGAATGCCATCTGGGCCTGGGCATTTTCGGTTTGGCGCACCGCAAATGGTAGTCCATAATTCGTTCGGAGTAATTAAATTCATTATTTCTGGGTATCAGAAAATGGTGCAGATATGAGCTCTGTCGAGAAATTCCGCCATTTTGGCCGGCTGAATTGGTTCAGCTCGGTATAACTCGGAGTAATATTTTTGCATTTCAATTGCCACTTTGGCCGGTGTGTCCATGATAGAATTATCCGATCTTCGCACCTGTGTGCAGGCCACACTCTGGCGTGGTGCAAAAATTTTTTTGAAGAAGTATGCGGTGCACTTGTCACCTTTAGTGATGCGTGTGGCCCTGTATTAGACACAAACCCGATGCTTGTGTTGCCTTTCAAGTGCGTTGAGGTGTGCTGCTGCCTCCGCCCACTTCTGGCCCCATGCAGGGCTATATCCTGAGGCTGGAATGTTGGACTCCAAGTGGGCCAATTCTGCCAGTGCACACGATATAACCGCCGATGTGGCTCATGAGTGTCTGGATGAGAGATGGTGATAGTGGCGGATGGTGTCTTTTTTGAAAGTTGCCCATGTGGAAATGGGGTCCACACAAAACGGTGCCACAAACAATTTTGCTAAAGTTGCCCCTTCTACCCATGTGGAAAATTCTGGCGACGCAAGCTCTGGGGGGCGGATTTTGCACCAATGTGGGGCCTTTGCAACTGTGACGGGTAAGTGGTATGTTATCGAGACCAGTTGGTGGTCAGAGAATTCCATTTTCTTTGTTTTGAAGTGGGAGATGTGGGGTTGGAATTTCGCCGGTGCTAGAATAAGGTCAATGCGGGTCATGGACCTTAATTGGCCGTTGTGGATATGGGGACACGTCATGTTTTCGAGCAGTGGGGCATGTCACGGCAGCACATCCATTAACCCAAGGGTGGCTTTTAGAACGCGTAGTTCTACGTGACCCTGTGGGGCGTGGGGTGAGGGCGGCCACCGGTCCGTTGGTGAGGTTAGCCAACAGTTCATGTCGCCGATTAGGAAAGAATTGGGGGGTATCGGGAGGGATTTGACCAATGAGAAAATTCCCGATGCTCTTGTGCACCGTTTGGGGCGTAAATGTTGACAATTGTGTGTGCAACATCGGCCCAAGAGAAGGTGACAACGAGCACTCAGTCATTTAGGAATGTTTCTGAAGATGTAAATTTAAAAAAATTGTTTTTCCGAATTAGCACCCCACAGTGCTTTGACCAAAAGGATAGGGATGGTAGGTGCATTGTTTTCCAAGCATCCTCGGAACCTCGTGGACAGTGGGTTTCTGGATGGCCAGGATATCCACGGGTAAATTATTTTGTAAAAAACTCAGTTTCCTAGCCCGGGACGGGGAGGCCTTGAGTCCAGCGATATTCAGCATCCCTAGAGTGAAGGTTTCCCCCATCGCACCTTAAGTGTGAGGGGGTGGGCCCCCTGGCCCACCAGCCTCTTCCAGGTCCCCACGGGCTTTCACAGCAGCGCGGGTATTAGCAGCAACGCTATTGGGGTTTTTATTAATTTTTGCGGAAAGAGTCGCGTTGGCTTTGGCCTTCGCTTTTTGTTTTCCTGACGTCGGACGAATTTTTTGCGGTCGGATAGGTTCGGTGCACCGTCGAGTGGGGCAAAAAATTTTTTTCATTTGGGATAGGTCCCAAGTCAGTTTCAACCGGGGCTTGGGTGCAGCAATTGGGTGAGATCGAATCTCCCATCGGATCCTTGGATTGAGTGGCCCGTTCAGCTTGGGCCTCCCCATCTGATTGGGTGATGGATTCCCGAGTTGCTTCCGCCACAAAGGTCTCCATGTCCTCCTGGCGTTGTGAGTGTGGGATGGTGGTGGGGACCTTGGCCGCTTCCTTGGCCGCCGTCCTATGGGCTGCTTGGCCTTCTTCCACTCCTGCGGGGAGATGGGCTTTACCAATAGGTAGCAGCCTTGTGCTCCCCATGGGAAGGCCTCTTTGGTGCTTACAGTTGGTTCGTAGTGCGCCTCTCCGCTGGCCATGGCCGCCAAGGGGTGCTCTTGGAATGTAATGCCCTCTTTAATGGGGCACGTGTGTGCCTTTTGGCCGAACGCATCACAGTGGGTGCAAATGGGGGGCGCGCTGTCCACGGTTACCCGGAATGGGTGGATGGTGTGCCCTGCGATATCAATAAAGGTGGAGTGCGGGATCTGGGTTAGGTCCTTCGTGATTTTCTCAGATGGGGTCAGAACTGCAATGGCTTTGCCGGTGCACAGGTGTGGCATCAGCGTGAAACGTTGCATTTCGAAAGATTGTATTTTGCCATATATGGTGAGACCATCTTTCAGGTGTTGCTCCAAAATGTCACGTTTTACCGTAGTAGGCAAAAAGTCAAACGTGAGGAAAATTTGGTTTGATTTTGTCCATCTGGTGCATTTAGTTTCGACGACCCGTTGCCCTTCGGGGAGGTCTACCACTACGCGCACCACTGCAGCCTCGTCTGCTGCTATTTTGTTTTTGAAACCTAGGTCCAGCCAACCACGTGACATGGAGTGAGGTGCAACGTACACCGGTCAGGAAAATTTTGTGTACATCTTCACAAAATTTTTCCCATAGGGCCATTTTTTGGATGTCCAGATACACACAGACTCCGAATTCCACCGACAAAAGTGGCTGGGAATGTGGCGTATTGATGTACTGGTTGCATCATGCTTGCCATGCGAGTATCTCCGGGGAAATTGTGACCGCCAGTTTTTTTAAATTTTTTTCTATTCCGCCAGATTCTCCGGGGCGTTTTCAAATGTTAGAGGCCGCGGGCCTTCCGCCTGCTCCTCTTGCTTTGCTTGCCCAACTGCTCCCAGACATGAGCACAGACTAATCCCCTCTATGAGATTATCAAACTGGATTAAGTCTTGAATTGAATGGGTTGCAAAAGTGTTTGCAACGAGAGAGAGAAGTTTTTCCCTTCTTTATTTTTTAAATGAAGTTACTTTTCCAAGTAAATCATTCCCAAAACTTGCAATATTTCCAATCCCTTCCTCTATCTTAGCGACTCGTTCTTCCAAGGCTGAGAATTCTTGATGATCCGCTGTAAGTCCCGGTGAACATCCTCTGGGTGTCAATCATGCCATCTTTCCAGTTCCCAAGCAAGAAGGTACCAAAGAGGTTGGCCATACCCCTCGTTGCTCAGGTCGATCTCGCTCATATGGCAGATGAGCATTGGGTAATAGCCCTTCTGCTTTGGATCCCAATTCCAGTACCCGCACTCTCCTTGTAGAACTGTTATGAGGAATCAGTAAAATCTGCACCAAAACCACTGAAATGGAATCAATTGCAACTAATTTGAGTGGCAATCAGCCTGATACTCAGATTTCAAATGGTCAAAAAGGAATGAATACTGAGCTATCAGCTGGAAAGCCCAACGGTTACAATTCAGTTTACACTATGATCAAAAAACCCCCCTCCCAAATCCATCAGGCATCATCCCCGATGGGCAGCTTCCTGCCAGCAGATTGGGCGTTGCGCCTGATGCAATGCAACAGACCGAAACTTGGCCCGCCACCAAATTTTCAATGTCAGTTCACAGGGAACTAACCTGCCCATTCCTGAATAGTTCAACGCTTAGGTCAAACTGACTGCAACTTGGCCCACCGCCGAATTTTGTGATGTCAGTTCCAAGGGAACTAACCTTCCCATTTCCTGAATAATTCGCCGCTTAGGTCAAACTTGTGGAACCTGATCCCAGCTTGTTTTCCTCAAAATTGATGACTATTTAATCAGGCGCATTGCATTGAGAAAGTTGTTGGTTGATTCTTCTTCCTTTCTTTTCAAATAAAAAAACCTCCCCCAAAATCCCATTTTTATCAGTTGAAAATTCAGCTCCCTTTCAGTTCCATATTCGTCATACCAGCAGCAGTGCCTCTGGCATTCTGGTTTGCCATTTGGGTACTCTGGCAACCAGGCTAGCAGGCCCGTCTAATTCTCACTTGCTGTTCGCCTGACATCTGCTGAGTTTAGGGCATTCTGATTAACAGTGGCTAACTCCATCCATGGTTTTCATAACTCATCTTTATATGACATCCTTCTAAGTTTTTCTACTCGACTACACCCCTGTAGTGAGCACCACTTTGTAGAAATTTATGGGTCTGTTTATTACCGGCTAATAACCCCTATAAAATTATTACTTGCACAGGTTCAGTTCTTGTGCTATTTGTCCGCGTTGTATTGTTGTTAAAATAATCAGTTGATAATAGTATGACGACTATTATCTTTAGTTGAATGGAATACTTAGATCTCAGCCCACCGCTCAGCCAGTATTTCTGCTTGAAATACTTGAGATGTCTCAAAATAGGGATTCATTCCCTCATACTTTCTAACCCTCAGTTGACACCTCTTCAATGAATTGGCAGGCGTTACCATTGAATCACCCATCCTCATCTCAGCAGCGTTGGTTTTCCCCATCCTGGCTAGGATTCTGTCATTGGACATCCTTGAGACCTAAAACAGAAAGAGTCAGAAAACATGTCCCTAACGTTTTCTTGATCCAAGTGAATCAACTATATTTGCTGGTGACCTGCTTAGGTAATGGGACTTGTTACCCATTAAGGCAGGTCAAAAACCAACTGATCAATTTACTAGTTGCAGGTGGCATCACTCGCCTCACAACTTACTACTTACATTCCTAATCAATTGGTGATGAAACTTGACCAATCCCAATAAGTACACCTGATAGTTAATCACTATCAGATCCCCTATTTCGTCAGCAACTCCGCCTAATGAGATCTTAAGCATTTTTCTGGATTAATCCTCAACTGATCTGACCAGGTGAATAACCTAAAATCCCCCAACCATAGTTTCTCTGAAATCAGGGTCAACCAATTTCCAATTCACCTCGCATTTGGGAATTATCCCCTAGCAATTCCTGTTAATCTAGCAGGCTGGGAATATGGGCAAAAATCACAACAAGTATCATTAATTTGTAAACAGATTTATTTTGAGTTAAGCTGAAAAGGGGGCGGACATTACTGAAACTAAAATTAAAACAAAAATTAATCTAACTAATTGGTTCAGACAAAACACCCAAATAAGCAGATTGAATGAAACACTTCAAAAAAAAAACCAACCAGGTGGGCAGTGGAAACCGCTTATCCCTCCATGGTGGAAGGGGAGGGGGGTCAGGGGGCTCATCTTTGGCATCAGCTTCTTCCTCCCATAGTAGAGTGCATGTCAAGGCGGACAGTAAGGGCGTTAGGGCATCTGCAGCATGTGGTTAAATATCACTAATGATTGGTATTTCATGGAAATTTCCAGCTAGGAAAATGTCACTGATATATTTGGCTAAAGCTTATTTGCTTTAATACGGGCGCCTGGAAGTTTAATGAATGTGGTAATAATGGTTTGAGTAATCATAGTTTCAGGACTCTGTGCTACCATTACCACGTTCTGGATAGCTTCATTGACATTTTTGTGTAACTGATTCATTGTACTTTAACTTTTTGAGGTGAGGGTTGAGGGGATAACAGGAGGGGGAATACCTCCTGTGAGCATCGCCACTGATTTGGTGACAGCTTTATAAAGGGGACGGCAATATGGTGTTGCAGCTGCTTTTACTGCAAGCTGATGGTCACTTCAAAATGATCAGCATTTGGCTGTGAGGTATATAAGCGAGGGGGTATTTGGCGTCCCATTCTGCCTTAACAAACCACCTAATTTGCAGTGATGGTTCTTCAATGAACTTACCTGATTTGTCAATTTCAGCCAATAACTCACATGGGTTCTGGTTGAATTAAATTGGGGAATTGGTATACAGTTGAGGTTTGGTTGATTCATTGGAAGAAGCATGGTATTGAACCGGGATCCAATGAGTTGCTTAATTGGAGGAATCATGTGTGGCACTGGGGCGAGGAGGAGGCTGATTGGTAGCTGTAGGTGCAGCTGCAGCCTCAGGTTTTGGGGGAGGGGGAGGTAGGATTATACCCCATGTCAGAACTGGTGCAGGATGGGCAGCAGATTGGAGGTTGGTGGATGAATAATCCAATCTTTCAGAAGTGGCTTTGGAGGGGCACTTGCATTTTGAGTATTCCAACTCAAAACAGGATGGACAAATCGTCCACCCACCCTTGACATGGGCCCAAAATGGATGGTCAGAGGTAGAAGGAATATTGGCGCAAGGGGGAATTGGCACTGCAATTCTACTAAATTCAGGGCTTATTGTGGCATACGCCTGAGGCCCAGCAAGTCATGTGGCCCCATTTGGGACAACAAATTTTAAGATGGGGTTGGAGCCATAGGCTGCTAAACTGTCCATCAGCTCCTGATGGAGCACTGCAGGAGGAGATGGGTGGGCAAACCAGCAACCTGGACCACCAAAGTGGTGTATGCTGGGAGCTAGGTCTAAATTGTAGGCAGGAGGATACCCTGGTATACCAGGGGCACAGTTGCTGCAGTGGCGGCGTCAGCTTCACAGGTAAAGCCAAGGTCAAAATACCCCTTATAGGGTCAGAGATCTATATATTCAGTGGGGTTCATCTTGCCTGTGCTATTTCAATAATGGCTTGGTCAAGGTATGTGAAGAGTTTCCCATAATTGACCCTTAGGCTTTAGTTCATGTTGCTCCAGGGGAGCACCAGGGGGCAGCAAGGTACCACTTGGGTATGAGCAAGGTGGGCGTTAAGATCCTTGGGAGGAATGAATCATCCCATGGGTTTGGAATGACTAGTGTAAGTCATTCCAAGCACGTTTCCTGCCGGACAGAAAATGGTAGGGGGAGTTTCGCCGCTTCCCCACACTGGAGCAGCCATTGGAGAATCTGAGGACATCAGAGCAAAACTACAATGGGCAATTGATATTTAATTTTTTTTGTTAATTCATGTAGTTTGCTCGGAAAGTTATGTCAAGCAGAAAGAGATTTTTACTAATTTGTAAATATTGTGATTTAATACTGCTGAAAGCCACATCAAAAATATTAAAATAATTGACCCATTTTTGTATAATAGTGTAGCTTATATTATTCAATGTCACAGCTAGTGGAATTTTGCCTGAGGTAGACTACCCTTTCAAGGTAAAATATGAAGCCACTGAAAGTAAGTCCAGAACCCTGAAAGATACTAGCGTTCTTTTAAGGTCATTGAAAAACATGGGTTCTTGCTTTACCAGTCAAGCCTGAAGCTAATGGTGCAAAAGTATCTGAGTTTTGGGGGAAATTGACTCAAAAGCTAAAAATCATATAGGTACTAAGTAACCAAATTTGATCAAGTTCAGAAATTCAAAATTTTTGAAAGCAAAAGCTTTTTCCTCAGATCTGTTTTCTTTATCATTCAAGTTTTGTAAAAATTCTCCTATATAGTAGTATTGCAGCTATGATATGTCATTTCTTTTCTCTGATATTAAGCTATTTTCAGTAAACTTTAGAGTAATCTCTGCCAAAGCTTTCGCCTGCTTTAAAAGACTTTTTTACTTTTTTATTTGGTTAAAACCTTATCATGACTGCTGGCCTTAGTTTGAGAATGTGTTCTGACCCTACTGTTAGGCGTAAAACTATCACCTATGCTGCGATCTATTCCAATGTGTCCACAAGTTCCTATTTAACTAATATTTGTCTTATTTATTTATTTATTTATTGTGGGGAAGGCCGACCATGGGATGGACACTTCCGAATATGACTCAGAAGAGACAAAACTTAGTACCAGGGAAGGCACCCCATAGAAGCGATGCTATCTCTTGTTGCCAGCGGGAACGCCACTTATGGGGAGGGGGGGAACGTGTGGAGGGGCCGTAGCCACAATTGAACATGTGTGGAGGAAGAAGTCTGAGTTGATGAACCAGACTAGGAACCAGGAGGAGACCAGCTGTCAGCGATGCGGTGGGAGGTATCCAAACATCCACACTTGAAAGTGGTCCACCAAATGAGACTGGAATCTGTGGACAGCTTCAGGGAGGGTGGGGGTGGAGCCTGTGATGGCATCTAAGACAATCGTGTGGATGGTCCACATGGCAATTGCAACCACCAAAGCATGGAGGGAGGGTGGAAGAGAGGAGGCCATTGATAGGGCAAACATATCTCTTGACAGACTGAAGGGGTGCGTTTGATCCTGGCCCAGCAGACGTAGAACTTCGCGCCATATCACTTTATAGGTAGGGCACTTCTCCAGGCGGTGGAACAGCTTCCATACTGGCCACACAAGACACAGGATGAGTGTAAAGCGTTAGAGCGCTCAGCTGTATGATACACCCACCTCAGGCAGAGCCAAACATGGGAGCGGACTTGAGGCTGCAACAGAGGATGGTGTACGTATTTCCAGATAGTTTTTGGGTCTCAATGGAGTAAGGGATGTCCATCATGTCCAGGTAGTCCACCTTGAATAGGACATGGGGCCGAATGGGATCTCGCCATCATGGATGGGTAGCCCCTGTACCTCTTGTGTGAACTGAGGGGAGGGACGGCCTCTTTTGGTTGTATGTCCGCTAATACGAATTCTCCACTCAGCACTCCGCATGGAGAGTAGGATTCGTTTGTAGTGGGTTTTAGTACCGTGAGGACCTGTGGCCGATGTGTGTAATGCGAGGTATTTCATCAGAGAGTGGGGGTTCAATGGATTGTTGAGGCCCAAGGCGCGGGAGAAGTTGGAGCGGGCTGCGCAGGACCAGTGTTGGGAGGGGAGTGTAGGGGCGGTGACGGCCACAATCCAGGTGCCCAGGATCTTGGCAGCATGGGCTTTGAAGTCAAGCAGGCCCATGCCACCGTGATGATGAGGGCCAAACATGACCTCTAGCCGTACTGGTGGAGGGTGGCCTGACCAAAGCCATCCTCGCAGCAAGGCATACAAGGATTTGAAGAAGCTTGGGGAGAAAGGGATGGCGTGGGCTCCAAACCAGACTTTGGAGAGGAGCATAGATTTGGCTAAAACAACCCTGCCAGTAAGGGAAGTAGGGTGGGCTCTGAGAGAGGCGATTCGCTTCATCACTTTGTCCAGAATACGGCACTCCATTACTGCTGACACGTATCCGCCTGCCTCCATCCACACGCCCAGATGGCGTACCAGTCCTATGGTAGGACGTGGCACAAAGGGGAGCACCAGTGAGGAGGTGTGTGTTGATTTAGTAGGGCGAGGACGTGGGCGAGCAGATGGGCTGGGTTGGGAACTAATTGCTGGAGTCTAGCAGTTCTGAAACCGACCAAAGAGGATGATTTTGGTTTTGGAAGTGTTCAATGCCGCGTTGCTTACCCGGGAATACTCCTGGATGAGAGCTTCAAGCGCGCGTGCATCTTGATTATTAGACACCCCAACCACACAGTCAACTGCAAACGCCATTATCTTGACTGGGGCTTGGCCTGGCACATGGACCCCAGTGAGTTGGGCATTCACATTTCGCAGTAGTGGGTCAAGGCTGAAGTTGTATAAGAGTGGGCTGAGGGGGCCCCCTTGTCGCAAGCCCCTTTGGGGGCGGACTACTTCCGTTAGGAAGCCAGGGCCACGTACTGCCATTGTTGCAGATTCCGTGAGCAGCATCACCCAGTTGATGAAGTGAGGGGGTAGTTGGAATTGATGGAGGCAGGCCCTGAGGTATTCCCAGTTTACCCTATCATAGGCCTTTTGTTGGTCCAAGAATACAAGTGTCCCAGAGGCTGTGGATTGACATACTCTAGCCACAGAGTGCACGTTATCCCAAATTGACCTTTCTGGGTATGAAACCGAATTGTTCTAGGGAGATGGTTGCTGATGCTACAGTCCCTAAACGGTTAGCCATGATTTTTGTTAAAATTTTAGTGTCTGTGTTCGTTAGAGAAATGGGGCGCCAGTTGGCTAAGTCTAGCTAAACCCCTTTCTTGAAAAGTGTAACGGTAAAGGCCTCATGTCCCCTGGTAGGAGGCGCGTTTCCAACAGGCTTTGGCTAAGTGAGGCGAGCAACAATGGGGATATATATTTGAAATAATTTTTGTAGAACTCATATGGAATGCCATCTGGGCCTGGGCATTTTTGGTTTGGCGCACTGCGAATGGCTGTCCATAATTCGGTCAGAGTAATCAAATTTATCATTTCTGGGTATTGGAAAATGGTGCAGATGTGGGCTCAGACGAAAATTCCGCCACTTTGGCCAGCTGAATTGGATCGGATCAGTACAACTCAAAGTAATACTTTTGTGTTTCAATTGCCACTTTGGCTGGCGTATCCGCAATGGAATCATCCAATCTTCGCACCTGTGTGCAGGCCACGCTCTGGTGTGGTGCAAATTTTTTTTAAAGAAATGCCCAGTGCACTTGTCACCTTTTGTGATGCCTGTGGCCCTGTACTGAACACAAACCCGATGTTTGTGTTGCCTTTCAAGTGCGTTGAGGTGGGCGGCTGCCACTGCCCACTTCTGGCCCCATGCAGAGCTGTATCCTGTAGCTGGGATGTTGGACTCCAGGTGTGCCAACTCTGCAGACCGCGTGAAATGACCACCGATGTGGCTCATGATCATCTGGAGGAGAGATGGCGAGAGTGGCGGATGGTGTCATCTTTGAAAGTTGCCCATGTGGAAATGGGGTCCGTGCAATATGGTGCAACAAACTTTTTGCTAAAGTTGCCACTTCCACCCACGTGTAAAATCCTAGCAACGCGAGCTCGGAGGGGCAGATTTTGCACCAATGTGGGGCCTTAGCAGCTGTGACAGATAGGTGGTAGGTTAGTGAGACCAGTCGATGGTTGGAGAATTCCATTTTTGTTGTTTTGAAGTGGGAGATATGGGGTTGGAATTTCGCCAGCGTTAGGATAAGGCCAATGCGGGTCATGGACCTTAATTGGCCATTGTGGACATGGGGGCGCATCATGTTTTTGAGCAGCGGGCCATGTCATGGCAGTGCATCCATTAACCCGAGGGTGGCCTTTAGAACTCACAGTTCTACATGACCCTGGGGGGTGTGGGGTGAGGAAGGCCACCGGTCCGTTGGTGTGTTTAGCTAACTGTTCATGTTGCTGACTAGGAAAGAGTCTGTGGGTAGTGGGAGGGATTTGACTGATGAGAAAAATTCCCAATGCTCATGTGCAACGTTTGGGGCATAGATGTTGATGATTGCATGTGCTACATCAGCCCACCAGAAAGTGACAACAAGCACTCAGTTTAGAAATGTTTCTGAGGATAAAAATATGAAAAAATTATTTTTCCGAATTAGCACCCCACAGTGCTTTGACCAAAAGGATAGGGATGGGAGGAGCATTGTTTTCCAAGCATCCTCAGAACCTCGTGGACAGTAAAACTCCTGGATGGCCAGGATATCCACGGGTAAATTGTGTTGTAAAAAACTCAGTTTCCTAGCCTGGGATGGGGAGGCCTTAAGTCCAGCAATATCAACATCCCTAAAGTGAAGGTTTCCCCATCACACCTTAGGTGCGAGGGGTGGGCACCTGTCCACCAGCCTCCTCTAGATCCCCATGGGCCTTCACAGCAGTGCAGGTGTTAGCAGCAACACTATCAGGGTTTTTGTTAATTTTTGCGGAAAGAGTTGCATTGGCTTTAGCCTTCACTTTTTGTTTTCCCGACGTTGGATGAATTTTTTGCAGTGTGGATGAGTTCGTGCACCGTTGAGCCGGTCAAAAAAAAATTTTCAGTTGGGATGGGTCCCAAGTCAGTTTCGACTGGAGCTTGGGTGCAACAATTGGTGTGATCAAATCCCCATCAGATCCTCAGATTGAGTGGCCCGCTCAGCATGGGATTTTTCAATCTGATTGGTTGATGAATTCCTGAGTTGCTTCCACCACAAAGGTTTACATGTCCTCCTGGCGTTGTGAGTGTGTGATAGCGGTGGCGGCTTTGGCTGCTTCCTTGGCTGCGGCCCTGCAGGCCTTGCTTGGCCTTCTTCCATTCTTGCAGGGAGATAGGCTTTACCAGTAGGTAGCAGCCTTGTGCTCCCCACGGAAAGCCTCTTTGGTGCTTGCAGTTGGTTCGTAGTGCGCCTCTCCACTGGCCATGGCTGCTGAGGGGTGCTCTTGGAATGTGACACCCTCCTTGGTGGGGCATGCGTGCGCCTTATGGCTGAACGTGTCACAGTGGGTGCAAATGGGGGGCGCGCTGTCCACAGTCACCCAGAATAGGTGAGTGGTATGCCCTGTGATATCAATAAAAGTGGAGTGCGGGATCTGGGTTAGGTCCTTCGTGATCTCATCAGTTGGGGTCAGGACTGCAATAGCTTTGCTGGTGCACAAGTGTGGCATCAGCGTGAAGCATTGCATTTCAAAAGATTGTATTTCGCCATATATGGCGAGACCATCTTTCAGGTGTTGTTCCAAAGTGTCACATTTTACTGTAGTAGGCAAAAAGTCAAACGTGAGGAAAATTTAGTTTGATTTTGTCCATCTGGTGCATTTGGTTTCGACGACCCATTGCCCTTTGGGGAGGTCAACCACTACGTGCACCACCGCAGCCTTGTCTGCTGCCTCTTTGCTTTAGAATCCTAGGTCCAGCCAACCGTGTGACATGGAGTGAGGTGCGACGTACACCACAGTCAGGAAAATTGTGTGTACATCTTCACAAAACTTTTCCCATAAGGCCATTTGTTGGATGTCCAGAAACACGCGGACTCCAAATTCCACCGACAAAAGTAGCTGGGAGTGTGGCATGTTGATGTACTGGTTGCATCGTGCTTGCCATGCGAGTATCACTGGGGAAATAATGTTCGCCAGTTTTTTAAAATTTTTGTCTATTCCGCCAGTTTCTCCGGGGCATTTCCAAACGTTGGAGGCCGTGGGCCTTCCACCTGCTCCTCTTACCTTACTTTCCCAACTGCTCCCTGACCTGGGCGCAGACTAATCTCCTCTGTGAGATTATAAAACTATATTCAGTCTTGAAATGAATAGGTTGCAAAATTGATTGCAACGAGAAAGAAAAGTTAATATTTGTCTCATTTCTTATGCAAACTTAATCAGATCTCAGTGACTCCTTCCCTTTAATCTCTGAGTTAGCTTAGTTAAGTAGTAGCTTATAAGTTTACTTGGAAACATACTGTAAATAACCAAAGACGTTTCTTATTGTTTCTTACCCACTTTGCCTTCTTCTTGAAGATTTTCCTAGAGCTTTTCCCTCAAAAACTGCCTACACTTCATTCTCCTTGATGTTATTTGTAAAGCCTAGTTTATAAATGGTTTCTTACCCTGTTGTTTTTCTAGAGTCTACCTGGCCCTCTCAGAATTGACCTTATTGAAAGTGCTTACTGGGTCAGTAATGTTGTCTCACTCCTAGCCTTGGTTTTTGCCTTTATAAAATTATGTGCTGATGGCGTTGTGCGGCTCCCCTCTCTCAAGGAGTTTCATACAACGTACAGGACCTGTCACTACTTACTTATATCTATCCTCCTTCTGAGACTAAAAATTTAAAAAGGAGATCTTTAACATATTGTTCAACCTTAGGCTCGTCATAAGTTTCAGGGAAGGGAGTTAGCTGAAGTCCTCCTCTTCTGAATTCTCCTTTGTGAGATCTCTGAGGGACTTCACCAGTGGATACTCACCTCAAGTGAGGACAATAGAACCCTCCTGTAATCTCCCCTACTTTGGAAGCCTTTATTAACCTCTGCGAATTCCCTCCTGCTACTTTTGAGGATTATAACTCCTTTGTCCATCTGGCTCAAGGAGACCTCACTATTTCCCAATACTTATACTTGTTCCAAAAAAGGCTTCAAGACTCTAATCACTTAAAAAGTTTAAAATGACTCTCCTCTGAAAGTCTCATATTTTTGGTAAATCATTTGGTATATTGGATAATCCTCAACCCTCTTTTCTTAACTTGCTCCATTCTTGCATCTACGCTGTCCTGAGTATTTTCACCATTAAACTAAACTGCAATGCTGAACTTCATCTCCTAGAGCTTAAGAATTCTGTCTAAGTTGGGCATCCTTGGGAACCTTCATTGTTAATTCTGACTCCCATCAAGTTTCTGATCCCATTGTTACCTCTCCCACTGAAAAACTGGCTTTCATGGACAAATCCAGCCTTGTCATTAGATATGCACCACTGTGTTCCAAATTACTGTTGAATACCAGTAGTGAGCTCTCTGGAAGGAGAAACTGGATTCTCTATCATAGGTGGGGTCTCTTCGCCACTGTCCCTGCACCACCACACTCCACGGAGTACCCCATAAAATTTTCCTTAAAAATAAGGGGTTAGTAAATCTATATCGTTTGATTCAGAGCATACACTTTAAAATAGCTCTATACCCTCTGTTGCCATTTTAGACTCTAAGCTCCCCTCCCGACCCATAGTCTCTTGGCCAGGTGGAGCAACTCTTTCCTATTGTACCAGAGTGTTAAATTTTTGGCGGATTTGACTATTTCCCCTGAACAGGTTGCACAGGGTAAACCCACTGAGCAACAGACAAGCGATATAGATCGCTGGCTCTTGATAAATAATAATAAAGACTTAAAGAGCTGTTGACCTGACAATACCACTTTATTTAATATATGCTAATGGCTACTTCCATTACTTCCCTACTTCTTCCTCTTTCTTTTATAAACCCTCCTCTTTATCACTCTCATGCTCAACTCTTAATCCTCAGTATTCCTCAGCGGATTCAACATACTCCGCGTTATATACTCTCTATTCACTACAATTTAGGGTTTCATTTGCACATTAAGATGTTGGTGAAATTCCCCAAATTCTCTAAACCATTATATCTTTGGTTGGACTCACTTTGCATCGACATAATCAATTGCTCATATTGAGTCTAGCCTCAAATCTAAATTTATGTTTCACCAGAACTATAGCTTATTGTCGATTCATATCAGTATCTTGACATTACCCCCACCTTAAATGTATGATAAGCACCTATTGCTTGTGTACCCTAATGAACTTTGCGTGTACTAATTTGATAATCTGACCACCTACAAGCTCCTTAGTAGTGTAGGCATAAATCCCAGCCTTCTTAATTATCTCAAATGGTCCAATCCATATGTTGCAAGCTTGTTCCTTCTTCCAAACCAATGTTGGTTGTGGAACAGGACAAGATCTCCTACCCCAAACTGAGGGAGGCTGCTTCATCTACATTAGTCATCCGCATGATCCCAAAAATCTTCTTGGTTAGACTAATTGAATATGCTTCAGTTTGGAGTTCAATCAGCGTGTCTGTTAAACTAGACAAGTAGCGTTAGGGCTCAACTCTGCCGGTATCCTCCACAAAGGAATAAAGCAATTCTGGCATTGCTTGATGTCTTCCATAAAAGTAGTTGGAAAGGACTCTTGCTTGTTGATGAGTGGCAGCTGATATTGTATGCAAAGACAGTGGTGGATAAGAGGGTACTCCATTCTGAAGGCTGATCCTTAACAAGCTTTTGGATAATACTTACCAAGGATCCGTTGACCCATTCCACCAATCCATTAGATTCAGGGTGGTAAGGTGTAGTTAAGACCCCGTGAATTTCCATTAGTTCGTTCATCTTGGGCAGGATATATGATGTGAAATTGTTTCCGTTGTCCATGAGGATAAATTGTGGAGAGATATGTCACTGTGTGAAACACCCAGGATGAACTTGGCGGTGGTGATGGACCCTAATTTTATTGAATGCCCTTGCTTCCACCCATCATATCAAATGGTCAATGGCTACTATTATATACTTGGAGCAGTTTGTGCCAGTCATCAGAGGCCCCACCACATCCAGGGAAACTTTATGCCATGAGAAATGAGGCTTAACCAGCTGGTAAGTGGTCTTCCTGTGGAAAGATTTCTCAACTTGCACTGGTGACAACAAGAAAGCTTAGCAAGAACTTCATAAAGCATGCTCTCCTAATAGTATGGGGTCGCAAGAACTCCAGCGTTTTTCACAACCCTCCATGACTACCGCTCTATGAGCATCCATAATTATTGTGGGTCATGCGGAGGGTTTTGGAAAACTCAGCTTCAAGACCTCAGTCCATTTATATAAATCCTCATTGCGCAAGAAGGTATCCTGTCTAAGCCTGTCTAACACCTTGATCACTTGCGACAGCTTATTGTTGTATTTTCACACCACCATCTTTAAATTTATTGCGAGGAAGGCTGACCAGGGGACAGACACTTCCGAATTTTGACCCAAAAGAAATGAAACTTAGTAACAGGGAAGGCACCCCAGAGAAGCGATGCTATCTCTTGTTGCCAGCGGGAACGCCACTTATGGGGAGGGGGGAACGTGTGGAGGGGCCGTAGCCACAATTGAACACGTGTGGAGGAAAGGTCCGATTAGATGAACCAAACTGGGAACCAGGAGGAGACCAGCTGATGGCGACGCGGTGGGAGGTACCCAAACATCCACGCCTGGAAGTGGTCCACCAAATGGGACCAGAATCTGTGGACAGCTTCTGATAGGGTGGGGGTGGAGCCTGCGATGGCATCCAAGACAATCGTGTGGATAGTCCAGATGGCGATTGCAACCACCAGAGCACGGAGGGAGGGTGGAAGGGAGGATACCATGGATAAAGCAAACATATCTCTTAACTGACTGAAGGGATGTGTTTGATCAACCAAGCAGATGTTTAACTTCGCGCCATATCACTTTAGAGGTAGTGTACTTCTCCAGGCGGTGGAACAGCGTTCCATACTGGCCACACATGAAGCAGGATAAGTGTAAAGCGTTAGAGCGCTCAGCTGTACAGTACACCCGCCTCAGGCAGCGCCATACTTAGGAACGGATTTGAGGCTGCAACAGAGGATGCTGTGCGTATTTCCAGATAGTTTTTTGGGTCTCAATGGAGTAAGGGATGCCCATCATGTCCAGGTAGTCCACCCTGGATAGGACATGGGGCCATGTGGGGATCACGCCATCTTGGATGGGTAGCCCCCGTACCTCTTATGTGAACTGAGGAGAGGGGCGGCCTCTCTGGGCTGTATGTCCACTAATACAAATTCTCCACTCAGCGCTCCGCATGGAGAGGAGGATTCGTTTGTAGTGGGTTTTAGTCCTGTGAGGACCTGCGGCAGATGGGTGGGAAGCTAGATACTTCATCAAGGAGTGAGGGTTTAATGGATTGTTAAGGCCCAGGGCGCGGGAGAAGTTGGAATGGGCCGCGCGGGACCAGTGTTGTGAGGGAAGCGTAGGGCATTGACAGCCGCAATCCAGGTGCCCAGGGTCTTGGAAGCATGGTCTTTAAAGTCGAGCAGGCCCATGCCACCATGATGACGCAGGCCAAACATGACCTCAAGCCGCACTGGAGGTGGGCGGCCTGACAAAAGCCACCCTTGCAGAGGGCATACATAGATTTTAAAAAACCTGGGGAGAAGGCAATGGCGTGGGCTCCAAACCAGACTTTGGAGAGGAGCATAGAGTTGGCTAAAACAACCCTGCCAGTAAGGAAAGTAGGGTGAGCTCTGAGGGAGGCGATGCGCTTCGTCACGTTGTCTAGAATACAACATTCCATTACTTCTGTGGCATACCCGCCTGCCTCCACCCACACGCCCAGATGGCGGACGGGCCCTATGTTAGGGCGTGGCACGAAGGGGATCACAAGTGGGGCGGTGTGGGGTGAGCAGGGAAGGCGAGCACGTGTGCGAGCGGATGGGCCAGGCTGGGCACTGGTCGCTGGGGCCCAGCAGGATTGATACCAACCAAGGAGGATGATTTTGGTTTTGGAAGCGTTCAGTGCAGCATTACTTACACGGTAATATTCCTGGATGAGAGCTTCAAGCGCGCGTGCATCTTTATTATTGGACACCCCAACCACACAGTCATCTGAAAACGCCATCATCTTGACTGGGGCTTGGCCTGGTACATGGACCCCAGTGAGGTGGGCATTCACATTTTGAAGTAGTGGGTGAAGGCTGAAGTTGTATAAGAGTGTGCTAAGGGGGTCACCTCTGGCGTAAGCCCCTTTGAGGGCGGACTACAACCGTTAGGAAGCCAGGGCCACGCACTGCCATTGTTGCAGATTCCGTGAGCAGCATTACAAGGTTGATGAAGCGAAGGGGCAAGCGGAATTGATGGAGGCAGGCCCTGAGGTATTCCCAGTTTACTCTATCATAGGCCTTCTGTTGGTCCAAAAATACAAGTGCCCCAGAGGCTCTGGTCTGGCATGTGTTAGCCACAGAGTTCACGTTGTTCCAAATCGACCTTCTGGGTATGAAACCAAATTGTTCTGGGGAGATGGTGGCAGATGCTATAATCCCTAAACGGTTAGCCATGATATTTTGTTAAAATTTTTGTATCCGTGTTAGTTAAAGAAATGGGGCGCCAGTTGGCTAGGTCTAGCTTATCCCCTTTCTTTAGAGTGTGACAGTAAAGCCTCTTGCCCTCCTGGTAGAAGGCGCGTATCCAGAAGTCTCTGGTTAAGGGAGGCAAGCAGCAGTGGGGATATATATTTGAAGTACTTTTTATACAATTCATATGGAATGCCATCTGGGCCTGAGCATTTCTGATTTGATGCACCGCGGATGGCTGACCAGAGTTAATTTGGAGTAATCAAATTCATTAATTCTGGGTATCAAGAAATGGTGTAGATGTGAGTGCTGTCAAGAAATTTAGCCACTTTGGCCAGCTGAATTAGATCAGATTGGTATAACTCAGAGTAATACTTCTGTATTTCAATTGCCACTTCAGCTGCCATATCCGTGACAGAATCATCCAATCTCCGCACCTGTGTGCAGGCCACGCTCTGGCATGGTGTGAAGAATTTTTTAAAAAAATATGCGGTGCACATGTTGCCCTCTGTAATGTGTTTGGCCCTGTACTAAACACAAACCCGATGTTTGTGTTGCCTTTCAAGCGCGTTGAGGTGGGCAGCTGCTTCTGCCCACTTCCGGCCCCAAGCAGGGCTGTAGCCTGTGAATGGGATGTTGGATTCCAGGTGTGCCAACTCTTCTAGAGCGCGCGAGATGATGGCTGATGTAGCTCATGAGCGTCAGGAGGAGAGGTGGTGAGTGTGGCGGATGGTTTCTCTTTGAAGGCTGACCATGTGGAAATTGGGTCCGCACAAAACAGTGTAGTAAACTCTTTTGCCAAAGTTGCTGATTCCACCCAAGTGGAAAATCCTGGCAATGCAAGTTCAAGTGGGCAGAGTTTGCACCAATGTGGGGCCTTAGCCACTGTAATAGGTAAGTGGTAGGTTATCAAGACCAGCCAGTGGTTGGAGAATTCGATTTTTGTTGTTTGGAAATGGGAAATGTGAGGTCAAAATTTTGCCAGCGTGAGGATAAGGTCTATGCGGGTCATTGACCTTAATTCGCCATTGTGGATGTGGGGGCGCATCATGTTTTTGAGCAGTGGGGCTTGCCACAGCAGCGCGTCTAATAACCCAAGGGTGGCCCTTAGAACGTGAAGTTCTATGTGACCCTGAGGGGGCGTGGGAGGGGGAAGGCCAACGGTCCATTGGTGTGTTTAGCCAACAGTTCATGTTGCTGACTATGAAAGGGCCTATGGACAATGAGAGGGATTTGACCGATGAGAAAAATTCCTGATGCTCTTGTGCACAGGTTGGGACATAAATGTTGATGATAGCGTACACCACTTTGGCCCACAAGAATGTAAAAATGAGGAATTGGCCATTAAGGAACGATTCTGACAATAAAAATTTAAAAAATTGTTTTTCAGAACTAGCACCCCACAGTGCTCTGACCAGAAGGATAGGGAAGGGAGGAGCATGGTTTTCCAAGCATCCTTAGAACCTCATGGACAGTGGGACTCCTGGATGGCCAGGATGTCCACAGGTAAATTTTTTTGTAAAAAACTCAGTTTCCTAGCCTGGGACGGTGAGGCCTTTAGTCAGGCGATATTAAACGTCCCTAAAGTGAAGGCTTCCCCCATCACACCTTAGGTGCAAGGGGATGGGCACCCAGGCCCATTAGCCTCCTCCTGATCCCTGCAGGCCTTCACGGCAGTGCAGGTGTTTACAGCAACGCTATCAGTAGTTTTGTTAATTTTGGCAGAGAGGTTCACATTGGCTTTTGCCTTCACTTTTTGTTTCCCCGACATTAAACAAATTTTTTTGCGGTACAGATGAGTTTGGTGCACCAACGTTTAGGTCAAAAAAAATTTTCAGGTATATTGGAAACCAAGTCAGTTTCAATCAGGGCTTTGCTGCAAAGGTCAGGTGAGAATGAGTCACCCATTGGATCCTCATTTTGGGTGGCCCAATTGGCATGGGCTTCCTAATCTGATTGGTTGAGGATTCCCAAGTTGCTTCCACCGCGAAAATTTTGATGTCCTCCTGGCGTTGGGAATGTGGGATAGCGGAGGCGACTTTGGCCGCTTCCTTGGCCAGGCCCTGCAGGCCTGTTTGGCCTTCTTTCGCTCTTGAGTGGAGATAGGCTTTACTAGTAAGTAGCAGCCTTGTGCTCCCCACGGGAAAGCCTCTTTGGTTCTGGTGGTTGGTTCATAGTGTGCCTCTCCGCTGGTCATGGCTGCTGAGGGGTGCTCTTGGAATGTGATGCCCTCCTTGGTGGGGCGTGCATGTGCCTTGTGGCCAAACACGTCACAGTGGGTGCAGATGGGGGGTGTGCTGTCTACGGTTACCCAGAAAGGGTGGGTGGTATGCCCTTTGATATTAATAAAAGTGGAGTGCGGGATCTGTGTTAGGTCCTTCACGATCTCCTTGGTTGGAGTCAGAACTGCAATGGCTTTGCCAGTGCACAAGTGTGGCATCAGCATAAAGCGTTGCATCTCAAAGGATTGTATTTCGCCATATATGACGAGACTATTTTTCAGGTGCTTGCTTAGAATGGCACGCTTGACTATAGTGGGAAAAAAGTCAAACGTGAGGAAATTTGGTTGGATTTTGTCCATCTGGTGCATTTGGTTTTGATGACCCGTTGCCCTTCAGGGAGGTTGATCACTACGCGCACCACAGCAGCTTCGTATGCTGCCTCCTTGTTTTTGAAATTGAGGTCCAGTCAACAACGTGACATGGAGTGAGGTGCAACGTACACCGCAGTCAGGAAAAAAGTGTGCACATCCCCACAAAATTTTTCCCATAAAGCTGTTTGTTGGATATCTAGAAATACTCAGACTCCGTATTCTCCTGATGAGAGTGGTTGAGAGTGTGGTGTGTTGATGTACTGGTTGCATCGCGCCTGCCAAGCGAGGATTTCCGGGGAAAATAATGACCACTGGTTTGTATTGTTTTCTATTCCGCCAGTTTCTCCGGGGCGTTTTTGCACATTGGAGGTCGCGGGCCTACCGCCTGTGCCTCTTACCTTACTTGCCTAACTGCTCCCTGACATGGGTGCAGACTAATCTCCTCTGTGAGATTATCAAACTAGATTCAGACTTGATTTGAATAAGTTGCAAAAGTGATTGCAACAAGAGAGAAAAGTTTTTTTTTCACACCACCATCTTTTTGTACATAATATCAGCCAAATCTGCTTTAATAGTGACCTTTGTTAGCCGTGAAAGACAGTCTGCATTTTGATGTTTTTCTTCCAGATGTTACATCTTGAAATCATATGCCTGAAGCTTCAATTCCCAACACACGGGCCATCCTTCAGGTTCACGGAGATTTTGCAGCTAACACAAAGATGCAGGATCCATTAAAACTTGATATTTCACCCCGTGTAGGTATACCTGGAGCTGTTTATATGCATATATCACTGCTAAGCACTCCTGCTCAGTCATAGTGTAATTCTTTCTATGAGAAGTTATGATTTGGCTGCAAAATGTGACAGGGTGCTCTACGCTGTCATCATCCTTCTGAGATAATACTGCTTCTACAGTAGAAAGTGATGCATCCATTTGCACTATGAATTTTTTTAAAGTTGGGTTATTTCAAAATGTGCGCGCTCACCAACGCGGTTTATAAGACATCAAAAGCGTTTTAGAAGCGTTCTGTCCAGTCAAAAGTAGCATTTTTCTTTAAAACCTCGAAGAGTGTTGTCCCAGTAAAACTGAAGTTAGGAATGAACCGCTGGTAGTAACTAACCATTCCCAAAAACACTTGGATATCTCATTTTACTTAACCAAGTCATCTTGCTTATAGCTTCCACCTTCACTGACTGTGGTTGAAGACCTTTTGGATCTACCCATGAACCCAAGGTATTTTAATTGCTCTTTAAAAAAATGACACTTCTGAGGCTTGGTCAGGATATTAGCTTTGGCGAGTTGGCAGAACACTTGCTCCAAGGCGTCAAGATGCTCTGTGAATGTTTGCAAGAACACATTGATATTATCAAGGTAAACTAAAACACATAACAGCTTCAAGTCACCTAAGAATGTATTAATAACATTCTGGAATGCAGCTGGCGATGCACAAACCCTATGGCATATGTGCAGGCTGGAATAACCCCTTCGAAGTGATTATAGCACATTTCTCACGTTCTGTCACTGACAATTCAATCTGCCAATACCCCAATCTCAAATCCATAACAGAAAAATAATTAGCCCCTCCAATTCGATCTAACGCATCATCAATTCATGGAAGGGGGTAGAAATTTTTTTGTAACATTATTGAGCTTTTGATAGTCCATGACCACCTAGTTTGTGCCATCTTATTTCTTAACAATAAGCACCGTCAATGCCCACGGACTATTAAAAGGCTCTAACATCCAATTTTTGATTATTTGTCTACCTCATGAGAAACAACCTCTTCCGCCGCCTTTGAGCAATAGATAGGCCATGACCAAATAGGAGGGTGATCTCCCATGTCCAACCAATGCACAATCCTGCATGCACATACTAAGTTGTGATCATTGGATGCAAAGGTTTAAATTTATTGTGAGGGAGGCTGAACATGGGATGGACACTTCCGAATGTGACCCAAAAGAGACAAAACTTAGTAACAGGGAAGGCACCCCAGAGAAGTGATGCTATCTCTTGTTGCCAGCGGGAACGCCACTTATGGGGAGGAGGAGGGGACGTGTGAAGGGGCCGTAACCACAATTGAACACGTGTGGAGGAAGGGGTCTGATTTGATGAACCAAACTGGGAACCAGGAGGAGACCAGCTGTCGGCGACGCGGTGGGAGGTACCCAAACATCCACGCCTGGAAGTGGTCCACCAAATGGGACCGGAATCTGTGGACAGCTTCTGGGAGGGTGGGGGTGGAGCCTGCAATGGCATCCAAGACAATTATGTGGATAGTCCACATGGCGATTGCAACCACCCAAGCAAGGAGGGAGGGTGGAAGGGGGAGGCCATTGATAAAGCAAACATATCTCTTGACAGACTGAAGGGATGTGTTTGATCCTGGCCCAGCAGACGTTGAACTTCGCGCCAAATCGCTTTAGAGGTAGGACACTTCTCCAGGCGGTGGAACAGCTTCATACTGGCCACACACGACGCAGGATGAGTGTAAAGCGTTAGAGCGCTCAGCTGTACAGTACACCCGCCTCAGGCAGCGCCACACATGGGAACGGATTTGAGGCTGCAACAGAGGATGGTGTGCGTATTTCCAGATAGTTTTTTGGGTTTTAATGGATTAAGGGATGTCCATCATGTCCAGGTAGTCCACCCTGGATAGGACATGGGGCGAATGGGAATCACACCATCTTGTATGGGTAGCCCCTGTACCTCTTATGTGAGCTGAGGAGAGGGGCGGCCTCTCTGGGTTGTATGTCCACTAATACATATTCTCCACTCAGCGCTCCGCATGGTGAGAAGGATTCGTTTGTAGTGGGTTTTAGTACCGTGAGGACCTGTGGCTATGGGTGTGAAGCCAAGTATTTCATCAGGGAGTGAGGGTTCGATGGATTGTTGAGGCCCAAGGCGCGGGAGAAGTTGGAGTGGGCCGCACGGGACCAGTGTTGGGAGGGGAGCGTAGGGGTGGTGACGGCCACAATCTAGGTGCCCAGGATCTTGGCAGCATGGGCTTTGAAGTCAAGCAGGCCCATGCCTCCATGATGATGAGGGCCAAACATGACCTCTAGTTGTACTGGTGGAGGGCGGCCAGACCAAAGCCATCCTTGCAGCAGGGCATACAAGGATTTGAAAAAGCTTGGGGAGAAGGGGATGGCGTGGGCTCCAAACCAGACTTTGTAGAGGAGCACAGAGTTGGGTAAAACAACCCTGCCAGTAAGGGAAGTAGGGTGAGCTCTGAGGGAGGTGATGCGCTTCCTCACATTGTCTAGAAAACGACTCTCCATTACTGCTGATGCATACCCGTCTGCTTCCACCCACACGCCCAGATGGTGGACTGGCCCAATGGTAGGGCGTGGCACGAAGGGGAGCACAAGTGGTGCGGTGTGGGGTGAGCTGGGAGGGCGAGCACGTGTGCTAGCAGATGGGCTGGGCTGGGCACTGGTTGCTGGGCCCCAGCAGTTTTGAGACCGACCAAGGAGGATGATTTCGGTTTTGGAAGCGTTCAGTGCAGCATTACTTACCCGGGAGTACTCCTGGATGAGAGCTTCAAGCGCGCGTGCATCTTGATTATTAGACACCCTAACCACACAGTCGTCTGCAAACGCCATCATCTTGACTGGGGCTTGGCCTGGCACATGGACCCCAGTGAGTTGGGCATTCACATTTCGAAGTAGTAGGTCAAGGCTGAAGATGTATAAGAGTGGGCTAAGGGGGTCCCCTTGTCACAAACCCCTTTGAGGGCGGACTACTTCCGTTAGGAAGCCAGGGCCACGTACTGCCATTGTTGCAGATTCCGTGAGCAGCATCACCCAGTTGATGAAGTGAGGGGGTAGTCGGAATTGATGGAGGCAGGCCCTGAGGTATTCCCAGTTTACTCTATCATAGGCCTTCTGTTGGTCCAAGAATACAAGTGCCCCAGAGGCTGTGGACTGGCATGCATTATCCACAGAGTGCACGTTGTCCCAAATCGACCTTCTGGGTATAAGAACAAATTGTTCTGGGGAGATGGTGGCAGATGCTACAATCCCTAAACGGTTAGCCATGATTTTTGTTAAAATTTTTATATCCGTGTTAGTTAAAGAAATGGGGCGCCAGTTGGCTAGGTCTAACTTGTCCCCTTTCTTGAAGAGTGTGACGGTGAAGGCCTCTTGCCCTCCTGGTAGAAGGCGCATATCCAGAAGGCTCTGATTAAGTGAGGCAAGCAGTAGTGGGGATATATATTTGAAGTACTTTTTATAGAATTCATATGGAATGCCATCTGGGCCTGGGCATTTCCAGTTTGGTGCAACGCAGATGGCTGTCCATAATTTGTTCGGAGTAATCAAATTCATTATTTTTGGGTATTGGGAAATGGTGCAGATGTGGGCTCAGTTTAGAAATTCCGCCACTTTGGCCAGCTGAATTGGATCAGATTGGTATAACTCAGAGTAATACTTTTGTGTTTTGATTGCCACTTCAGCTGGAATATCCACAATGGAATCATCCAATCTTCGCACCTGTGTGCAGGCCAAGCTCTGGCGTAGTGCAAATTTTTTAAAAAAATATGTGGTGCACTTGTCGCCCTCTGTAATGCGTTTGGCCCTGTACTGAACACAAACCCAATGTTTGTGTTGCCTTTCGAGCGCATTAAGGTGGGCAGAGGCCTCCGCCCACTTCCGGACCCATGCAGGGCTGTATCCTGTAGCTTGGATATTGAACTCCAGGTGTGCCAACTCTGCCAGAGCGCGCGAAATGACAGCCAATGTGGCTCGTGAGTGTCTAGAGGAGATGTGGCGAGATTGGCAGATGGTATTCTCTTTGAAGGCTGCCCATGTGGAGATGGGGTCCACTCAAAATGGTGCAACAAACTCTTTTGCCAAAGTTGCTGATTCCACTCAAGTGGAAAATACTGGCAACACAAGTTTGGGGGGCAGAGTTTGCACCAATGTGGGTACTTAGCCACTGTGACAGGTAGGTGGTAGGTTATTGGGACCAGTTGGTGGTTGGAGAATTCAATTTTTGTTGTTTTGAAGTGGGAAATGTGGGGTTGAAATTCCGCCGATGTAAGGATAAGGTCAATGTGGGACATGGACCTTAATTGGCCATTGTGGACGTGGGGGCGCATCATGTTTTTGAACAGCGGGGCTCGCCACAGCAGCGCATCCATTAACCCAAGGGTGGCCTTTAGAACGCGAAGTTCTATTTGACCCTGGGGGGCGTGGGAGGGGAAGGCCACCGGTACGTTGGTGTGTTTAGCCAACAGTTCATGTTGCTGACTATGAAAGGGTCTAGGGGTAATGAGAGGGATTTTACTGATGAGAAAAATTCCTGACGTTCTCATGCACAGGTTGGGGCATAGACTTTGATGATAGCATGTGCCACGTCAGCCCACAAGAAAGTGACAACAAGACTCAGCCATTTAGGAAGGATTCTGACAATAAAAATTTGAAAAAATTGTTTTTCCAAATTAGCACCCTTAGTGCTCTGACCAAAAGGATAGGGATGGGAGGAGCATGGTTTTCCAAGCATCCTTGGAACTTTATGGACAATGTGACTCCTGGATGGCCAGGATTTCCACGGGTAAATTTTTTGTAAAAACTCAGTTTCCTAGCCTGGGATGGTGAGGCCTTGAGTCTGGCGATATTAAACGTCCCTAAAGTGAAGGCTTCCCCCTTCACACCTTAGGTGTGAGGGGTGGGCACCTGGGCCCATTAGCCTCCTCCTGATCCCTGCGGGCCTTCACGGCAGCGTGGGTGTTTGCAGCAATGCTATCAGTAGTTTTGTTGATTTGTGCAGAAAGGTTTGCATTGGCTTTTGACTTCGCTTTTGTTTCCCTGACATTGAACAAATTTTTTGTGGTGCGGATGAGTTTGGTGCACCAACGTTCAGGTCAAAAAATTCAAGATAGATTGGAAACCAAGTCAGTTTCAATCAGGGCTTGCTTGCAAAGATTGGGTGAAATCAAGTCACCCATCAGATCCTCAGAATGGGTGGCCCAATTGGCATGGGCTTCCAAATCTGATTGGTTGATAGATTCCCAAGTTGCTTCCACCGTGAAGGTTTCGATGTCCTCCTGGCGTTGGGAGTGTGGGATAGCAGTGGTGACTTTGGCTGCTTCATTGGCTGTGGCCCGGCGGGCCTGCTTGGCCTTCTTCTGCTCTTGCGGGGAAATAGGTTTTACCAGTAGGTAGCAACCTTGTGCTCCCCACAGGAAAGCCTCTTTGGTGCTTGCAGTTGGTTTGTAGTGCGCCTCAACCGCTGGCCATGGCCACCAAGGGGTGCTCTTGGAATGTGATGCCCTCCTTGGTTGGGCATGCATGTGCCTTATGGCTGAACACATCACAGTGGGTGCAGATGGGGGGCGCGCTGTCCACAGTTACCCGGAAAGGGTGGGTGGTATGCCCTTCAATTTCGATATATGTGGAGTGTGGGATCTGGGTTAGGTCCTTTGCGATCTCCTCAGTTGGGGTCAGAACTGCGATGGCTTTTCTGGTGCACAGGTGTGGCATCAGCGTAAAGCATTGCATCTCAAAAGATTTTTTTCGCCATAAACAGTGAGACCATTTTTCAAGTTCTGCTCCAAAATGGCACGCTTGACTGTAGTGGGCAAAAAGTCAAATGTGAGGAAAATTTGGTTGGATTTTTTCCATCTAGTGCATTTGGTTTTGACAACCCTTTGCCCTTTGGGGAGGTCAATCACTACATGCACCGCAGCAACCTCGTCTGCTGCCTCCTTGTTTTCAAATTCTAGGTCCAGCCAACCGCGTGACATGGAGTGAGGTGTGACATACACCGCGGTTAGGAAAAAAGTGTGCACATCCCCACAAAATTTTTCCCATAAAGCTGTTTGTTGGATGTCCTGAAACACGTGGACTCTGTATTCCAATGAAGAGAGTGGCTGAGAGTGTGGCGTGTTGATGTACTGGTTGCATCGTGCTTGCCAAGCGAGGATTTCTGGGGAAATAGTGACCGCCAGTTTTTTAGAAAAATTTTTCTATTCCGCCAGTCTCTACGGGGCATTTTTGAACGTTTGAGGCCGCGGGGCTACCTACCACCTGCTCCTCTTACCTTACTTTCCCAACTGCTCCCTGACATTTGCGAAGACTAATCTCCTCTGTGAGATTATCAAACTAGATTCAGACTTGAATTGAATAGGTTGCAAAAGTGATTGCAACGAGAGAGAAAAGTATTGGATAAAAAGGTGGTTTGGTATTTCTCAAACAAATCCATCACCATGTCCTTCTGATCCTCTGATTAACCATTCAGCGCCTCACGCAGAACCACAGTCATTGTGCCGGATGAGTTTTTTAAAGTTAGGCCAATATTTTCCAAAGAACCAAAGTCATGTATCCATTGGAACTCATAAATAGTAATCAGGTGAAGATAAGCCACCACTTGGTGCCTCTGAACCTTCATAGACTCCTTATGCAGTTTTGCTATCAACACCTTCACTTTCTCCTGCCCTGGTAACAGGAGCCCAGGAGCCACATAGGGTTCAAGCCACGATTTCTGATAGGGCCTTATAATCTCAGCATATTAACCTTCCAGGATATCTTTTTGAGCTCCTTCCATATTAAGACCTGATGCCCAGAAGGTATCTTAAAGCACTTGCAGCTCACAAAGGAATACTATTGTACTTGTAGAACTGGTTAAAAAGCGCTTAGGTCCTCTGCTTCATCTTCTGCTATCGTACAGAAATCACCCCATTACTATACACGAGATTAATTTGACTAGAGTGGATTATGTCTGCTTGGACTCCGCTGGAGGTAGAATATATGGGAATCTGTTGTCCTAAGATACTGATGGCTTCATCCACCATATTGACCATGACCCCAAATTGCCACATGAACACAGCACCGATCAACATGTCATAGTTATTACTAAGAAACACTACTGCTGGAGCAGATGCGCCAACTGACCCAAACCTCAAAGACAATGCACTGTATGCACCCTCCAACACAGTTCTCTGTGCCCCTGTGGTCCCATCCACTACTCTGTGGGCCACATCTGGTTTCAACGGAATCTTAGCTATGATCTTGGTTGATATTATATTAACTGGAGCGCCAGTATCAATAATTTTCCCAAATTATGGTATTTTGTACAATTATGTCATAGTATGTACATTCTAAATAAGAAGTAGCATGGGTGTTCAATATATATACTTCCAAGGGTTGTTTGGTTATCCAGAAAGGTGAGAATACCAGCACTGACATGAGGATACTCCTGGGAAATTTTTTCTACTGAAATCGCCACTTTCACCCCCTCTAGGGCTGCGGCATCTTTTGAATGAATGCTGTCAACTGTACCATTTCATTCAAGGATTTGCCAGGCATATGGATTTTTCACATCTCGCCAGAACACCATGTCCGCATTATTGGGGTCTCTCCCAGGCTTGAGGCCAATATATCAAGGGGGATGTATTGATATAATAAAATATTGAGGTGAGTAGCTGGGTTGACACAAAGTTGTGGTAATCCAGCAAGTTGTTGCTCGCTGGTGCTAGTAGCCAATGGAATCCACAAACTAATTCTTCATACAAAGCTAAAAATGCTAATAAAACAAAAAGATAGAATTAATGGTTTTTAATAGATCGATCATGGGAAAGGAAAAATGAACCCTCCCAATATCTGACCATTCAGTATTTGAACTTTTATTAAGGCTCAAAGGGAATTTTATGGTAAGTTTTGAACAGCTTAGTATGATCAGAGTTAGAAAATATGGGGCTTTAACCTATTAAAGCTTGGAAAACTTGCTTCACTTTGGCTGAGTAATGATGGATGGGGAATTATTTTTAGGCAATATGTACCCATGGGGCGACGATTTTAATATATTTCAGTCAATCTTCATTAGCTAAATTTATTGCACCTTGGGAGACCTCTGTCAAGCCTATAAAAGGGGATGGTCCCCACTTAGGTGTTTGAATGGAACTGGACGTGGCTGGGGGAGAAACCTCCAATGGACTCCCCAGGTTCCCTCATGTGGTCAGAGCAATTTGACTGCCCGACTTCGTGATAATTGCTTATTTAGTATTCATAACAGTGTTACTCCAATTTTCAGGGTTCCACTGAGAATCAACCAGGGTTTTTGGCCAATATATTATAGTTTATTACTTAAATAGATCTTATTATTGTCACAACTTGTAATTGTACGACATTTCTCCCTTTCAGCCAATTTTGACCCAAAACTTTCTTTTATTAAAGCCTAGAGGGCGAATGTATGACAAAAGTGGCTTGTGAGAATTATCAGGGAAAAGTAGGTTTGAATCAGCGGACGTAGAGCGTCCCATCTCTACCCCACTTGACCTTTTCCCTGTTTGTTTAGGGCAACTGGTACTGCATTGCATTCAGTTTGCCTGAACGGCTTGCTTCATAATGGCCTTGTTGGCCGCATGAGAAAAAAGCATTTTTAAATGGCCCTTGCCTCCATATCACCCCCAAAGGTCTAGTTTGCATATTAAATGATGGGTCATTATTGGGCTGAGGATAAGCTGGATGATAATAATGGGGATGAAAAGGAACTGCCAATGCGTTAGTGGACAAGGATTAACCAATGGATTGTGCCCATGACGTTAGGGTCCCTCCCCCAATGGCATTCAGTAGCAAATGCAGGATCATTCCACTCAACATTGGGAGCACTAAAGGTGACGGATAGACGGCGTAAATAACTTATGATTTTTATTAGCTCCTCATCCTCTTGAAGAATGTACAACATTGCACTATACAGTTCTTGATATGGCTTGACAGCTGCCATCATTGCTATGCCCACCTCCTCATTAGATAAAATATTTGCTCTCAACAACACATGAGCCTCAATTGTAAATTGCTTTATAAACTTTACCAGAGACTTCTTTTGAAAGGATATTATCAAAAACACTGCCTTGCATAGAGCCATTATCGCCTTGCTCTAAACAGATGAATCACAATCTCCTTCACCTCTTGATATGCTACGGTACTACTCTTAAGGTAACATGTGACCTGATCAGCGCTGGCAACGTCCAAAGTGGATAACAACAGCGTAGTTTTCCACCAATTGGAAGCCCCTCAACGGTGAATTTAAACTGCTGAAAACCTGTGTATGTTTCTGTCAGGATGAAATGGGGGCAGCTTGTCACTGCTGACCTCCCCTCCCTAACAACCTCATTTAATTTACACTCTGCACAGTATAGCTGCTCAGTAGTGTCACCCACAAGGTCTGCAAGTTGGTTGGTTTGGCCGCCCACCAGGTGCAGTTGGTGAAAAGCCTTGGCGAGCTGATTGGTTATATTTTGATTTTTGCAGAAAAGCATTTTTTTAAACTGGAGTAGTGTATACAAGGCAAGCTTCAGTTCCGCGCATTGTGACAACTCAATAAACTTTGGTAGTACCCCGTTGAGGGAAACCAGTTGCGCCATGGAGTGGCAAATATAAAGTTATTTAATAAGTTGATCAATGGGTCCCCTGTAGTGAGCACCACTGTTAACTTTTCAGCGGATTTGACTGATTCTGCAAATGAAAGCACAGGGTAAACTCACTAACAATGGAAGAGTGATATGAGGATCGCTTGCTCTCAATAAATAATAAATTTAAAGATTTAATGAAGGAGCTATTAACTCAACAATACCACTTTATTTAATATTAAAGCTAATGGCTACTTCTGTTACTTCCCTACTACTTCCTCTTTCTTTGTAAAAACCTCCTCCTTGTCACTCTCATGCTCAAATCTTAATCCTCAGTATTCCATGGTGGATTCAACACACCCCACTTAGTAAACTCTCTATTTGCCACGATCTAGAGGTTTCAGTAGCACATTGAGGCTTTGGCAGAATTCCCCAAATTTGTCAAACCACTATTCTTCAATCAAACTCATTTTGCATCAACACAATCAATCGCTCATCTTAAGGCTTGCCTTGAATTAATATATGATCTGCCGAAACTATATATTAACTTCCAGTCATATTGGAATCTTAACACAGAGTTTCCCTTTTTGGCTGACCTCATTCAGATATGAGTGGATATACACAAATATATGATTACAGCTCACCTTGGCTGTTCTCTATAAGCCTGGATGTTCTCATTGGTGTGGTTGCCTTTAAAAAGACCTTCTCTCTGCTGAACATAGAGCATCAAGATATCCCACACACTTTAAATTTCATAGGCAAGTCACTGGCAATTTGAAATCATACTAAGTTAAATCTTCTGGGTATACTCTCATTTACTCCACCCTGATGGGCATAGAGCTATCTTATCTTCCTTTAGTTCTTAGAAAATAAACCTTCATCTGCATATTTCTTGTTCATAGATAATTTCTCCTCCTCTAGAAGGGCCTTCCAAGCTCTAATCTTGGTAGTCACTGGTGCTACTGAAAACGTCATCTCCAAGTGCTCGCAGAAGCCTTAGACCTGCCCTTAGGGGTAGGTGATTTGTAAATGGTGGGGCGTCTCAAGATATCACCAGTTACAGTTACTGTCTCACTGTTCCCTTCATTGCAGGTTATATACACTTTGTGGAGACCAACTCTGCAATTAAAAAATCCTGTAACCGTTATTCTGGTTATAGGCTGGTGGTGACGTTTTGACATTCTCACTAACCTTGAAGACGCCCCTATTTACGAAAGTTTTGGAGGAGTGGTTACCATCCCTTATCCTGAAGAAAGCGCCATGGCGCTACTAAAAATGTGGGCCTCGCACATGGTTGGCCTGGTCTCTATTTACCCAACCTCCACAACTGCTCCCTCACTTAACCTCACTGAGAGTATCAATATTTATGCTAGAATGTTTGATCCCTCTAAGGCTCGCCCACTTCCTGAGAACACTAATTTTGACTTCAAATTTAAGCTGTCTGTTGACATTGTCAGGATATCCTCTCCCATCTATCCCTTATCTCTGAGGGAGGAGGCAGCCTTAGACCTGTGGGTTAAAGACATACTCTCCAAGGGCCAGGTCTCTAAAAATTCTTCTCCTGTTCGCTCTCAAATTTTATCTGTGGAGAAAATGGATAGCTCTCTTTGACCATGTGTTGACTATGATAATTTTAATAGTTTTATGTTAACTGATTCCTCGGCTGCCCCTGGAGCAACTGATCTTCCACTTTGTTGACAAAGCTAGAGTGTTAATCAAGCCGGATTTTCTAAGCGCCTTCAGCTAAATTTATATTAAGGAAGATCAGGTCTTGAAAAAATGGGTTCACTTTTGCGAATCAGGTGATTTTAAAGCTGGATAGGTTGGAGGGTATAATATTTTAGGACGAAATTCAGGATAATCTGCTACCCTTATATATTATATAAATATATTAGTTCAATTGATGGGTTAGCCTTGATTTGGGTTAATTCATTTAGGAAGATATTCTTAGACTAGGCGTCTTTATTTGAGATCCTCAGCTTAAGGTCTAGATTCAGATCATAACCTCAAGTCCCAGTGGACAAGTTTTAGCCACTTCAGGGTTCAGAAAGTCTCATCTCTGGCTCTCAAATATTATAAATTAAATAAATATAATAAGATTATAAAACAAGAGAAATAAGATATGTTATTTGATAAAATGGGACCATTTTATAGGGTCATAATAAAAGATATAAATAAAGGGTAGTTTTCTGAAATTTAATAAGACATATATCAGAGCCATTTTTTATTAAAAGCATAATATTAAATATAGTAATATTATAACAAGTTTTCTACAAAGCATCTTGTAGGATCAGATAGGAATGATTTATCCCAGATTGGATAGGACATCATCCTATGAGGATCTTAACCACTCAAGGATTACAAATCCTTCATTTAACTATTATTAAAACATATTATGCTTTTAGCCTAATACCCTGAGACTTGGCCTTAAGGGAAGTATCAAGGTTTAACCTAGTATAAGGCTTAACCTTAAAAGGGTAAAATCTTAAAAAGCCCCCTTAAGCCTTGTCTTAGAGGGACCACTTAATCAGTGTTGAGGTAATGAGGAACACCAGAGGCATCGCCATTGGTATTTACAGGCACCAGAGGCATTTCATTGGTGTTTAATAATGTACCAGAAGCAATGTCATTGGTATTTGGGTGCACCAAAGGCAACGTTTTTATGCACCTAAATATATATATATAAAAATTGGTGGAGAGCACTAAAGTCAACGTCATTAGTGCTCAGAGAAATACAAAAACAACAAACAAATAGTAAATAAACAAATAAATAAATATATCAATAAATAAATAGATAAACAAATAAATATTTAAGTAGAAAGTATAATTGTGGACGTCAGAGGCAACGTCTTTGACATCCATCTGTAACAAGAGGTATTGTTGTTGGTGCTAGTATTAGGAAATTACAGAGGCAACTTCGTTAAAGCCCTGGTTCTTTGCTACATTGAGATGTTGATAGTAAAAAATTCCCAAAATTCAATTTTGTCATTGAGGCGACCCAAGCAAAGCTCCAGGGGCTTCTCTGAACCAGCTCTTGAGGTCACCAACAAGGTTTATTCTCCCAAAAGTCATAAGACCCTCAGCATGAATGAAGAGGTGCCATCTTGATTTTTAACTGGGTTCAGAAAATTATTTGGCACCTCAGTGTGGCAGAAATTTTTGTTGAAGTTTTGTTTAGTATAAACAGAGTCAGTGTCTCATAAGTCATGTGTTGGGTTGTGGCGTTTCAGCATCTTAAATTTGTTAAAAGGAGCTCCACATAGCTTCATGAGTCTGATTGGCAATGGCATTGAGTTCATCAATCCTTTTGATGGTAAAAAAGAATTTGGGCTTTGAGTGGTGTTTAGGCAGATTAAACGTTAATTATTCAATTTAGGTTTTAATTTGTAAGAATTGCTTTAAAGTAAAGAACCCTGGATGAACTATCAAGCTTATGGTTGACTGGGTCAGAAATTAGTGGAGTTGGATAATACTTTGCCTCATTTTACCCTTAAATAGATCTTTGGCAAAAATCATCGCTCTGAAGGTTGGAGTTTATGT
This sequence comes from Massospora cicadina, assembly GCA_022478985.1. Classification (NCBI taxonomy): domain Eukaryota; kingdom Fungi; phylum Entomophthoromycota; class Entomophthoromycetes; order Entomophthorales; family Entomophthoraceae; genus Massospora; species Massospora cicadina. The sequence goes on along the minus strand of JAKSZP010005761.1, from coordinate 28,935 downwards.
TGATGGTATCCAACTTAACTCCAGGTAGGGTTTTCCATGAATTAGGGTCAGATGAGAAATCACAAAGTCAGCTGATCATGGTGAAGTATTATTGAATTGGTAGAACAAGAATAAACATCATCGCTCTTAATTAGTGGATTAGTGGTATTTGTTTGTCTCAACAGATAATTTTGGTTAGATACCATCTTAAATTGATCGTTCAGCCATTGAAAGTGAATACAATGTAGTTTAGTGGGAATATTATTAAATTAGTGGCCAATTTGTTGTCCTTGTTATTAAGACATATAATCAAGTCATTCCAAGATTTTGAGGCTTCAAAACATTCCAAAATTAAATGATTCTGATTATAGCCCACAGTGTTTGAGATAAACATAATTGCAAATTATGTTTGAAGTTTAGACTAACATTTTTTAAAAATGGACAGTTAAACTTTAGACAATTTAAAAAAAAGCAGATCTCACATGAAAGTACTAATATTGCTATAAAGTTAGCATAATTTTTTAAATTAGGAGATCAAAAAATTATATTAGCTTGTCCAGAGTTAGATAGGCTCAATTCCAGAAAGAGAATGATGTTTCTCATTATAGTCACAAAGAACTGAGAAGCCAGTCAACATGGTTGATTGGATTGGATTTACTCGACTATCAGAGTAATCAGGTCCTTCTGAATTAATGATTCCCTTGATCAACGGGTAGGGCAGCTTTTAGGAATCCTGCGCTCAACAAAGCTAAAAGACCACCAAAATGTTGGGAGTGCAGGCTAACTCCTTGGCGCGGGGTCCATAATTAAGATGAGTAGAAAAATACTTGGGTGCTGAAAAGACAACACCTGTAATTTACTCACACATCAAGGGTAATAACGAGTCTCAGAAAGGCTAATAAAGGTAAACAGTCATTAGGAGTCGATCTTCCTTAATATATCCTTCCTGGCGTTTCATGAGGAGAGACCCATGACCTCCTCCAGTACACAATAGACATTTATGCTTGATTCCAGATCAGAGATGCCCCTGTATTAGCACCACTCTTGGAAATATGGGTTCGCTTTTCCAAGATCAGGTGACTATCAAAGCTGGAAAGGGTGGGTATCAATATATCTAAGGCAGGATTTAGGATAATCTGCTTCCATTATATGATTATATAAACATACTGTCCAAATGATGGGATGGCCTTAATTTGTGTTAATCCAAATAGGGAGATATTCTTAGATTAGGCGTCTTTATCTGGGATCCTCAGCAGACGGTCTAGACTCAGATCTTAAATGTCAAGGCCAGTAGACATGATTTAGCTACTTCAGGGTTCTAAAAGGCCCATCTGTGGCTCTTAAATATTATACAATAAATAAATATATGTTAAATTTTAGGTCGCAAGAAATCAGATGCATTTATTTGATAAATGGGACCCTTTTATAGGATCAATGATAGTAGATAAGAAAAAATTTGATATTCTGAAATCTAATAAGAGAGATATCAGATCCAATTGGTATTGAAGGCATAATACTAAATATAGTAATAAAATAACAAGCTTGCTATAAAGTACCTTGTAGAATCAAATAGCAATGATTTCATCCCAGATTGGATAGGACATCATCCTATGAGAATCTTGACCACTGAAGGATTACAAATCCTTCACTTAATTATTATTAAAAATATTGGGCTTTAAGCCTAATACCCTGAGACTTGGCCTTAAGGGAAGTGTCAAGGTTTAAACTAGGATAAGGCTTAACCTTAAAAGGGTAAAATCTTGACAGAGCCCCCTTAAGCCTTGTCTTAGAGGGACCACTAAACCAGTGTTGAGGTATTGGGGAACACCAGAGGCATCGCCATTGGTATTTACAGGCACCAGAGGCATTTCATTGGTGCCTAATAAATTACCAGAAGCAATGTCATTGGTATTTGGGTGCACCAAAGGCAACGTTTTTATGCACCTAAATTTATATATATATATAAATTGGTGGAGAGCACTAAAGTCAACGTCATTGGTTCGATTTATTTGAGGTACGCCAACCAGGGGATAGACAGTACCAAATACAACACTCAAAATGACAAAAAAAAAACTACTAACCAGGTGGGAAGCAGAAACTGCTAACCCACCATGGCAGAGGGTGAGGAGGGGTCAGGGGGCTAGTTTTCAGAAAGACCCACCTCAATCAAGGGATGTTGATTACAGTACCGGATCAGAGCAGAGAGCCAGGGCGTTGGGGCATCTGCATAGTGGGTGTTGAGGTCAGCGTAGTAGGAGTTTTCCTCTTCTGCATCTAGATAATGATGGGAAAGTGTTTCAACAAAAGCTGCGAGGAGAACTTCAGCTTCTTTGCGGGCTTCAGAAAGTTAGGTGAAAAGGGAGATACTGTTGCAGGTGATTTTGGCTGAGGGGTTGAATGAAGCAATCGTTGTGACATTCATAACAGAAACTTCAGCATCATTGAATAGTTTTGAGATGTCACTGCAGGGAGATTCAGGGAAGTCAGGGGGAAGAAGAGGGTGGGCAGGCCATGCTGGAGCTGAGCCACTGACTGGGCCACCGCGGTGCGTAGTTTCAGGTAATGAGGAGAGGCCACCGCAGCTAAGGCGAGCTGGTGATCACTTTGGAAGGGGGCCATATTGGGCAGAGGAGCGAAATGGCGAGGGTTAGGGGTTTCATCAAAGTCAGGAAGGAAAAATTCTGCCCAACCATAATCGCCTTGGCAGAGAGGTTGACCTGTATGCTTACTAATGAGGACATTACCTGATTCGTCAGTTTCAGCCAATAGATCCCATGGATTTTGGTTCACTGGAATAGTGGCGTTCGAATTTGGGTGGGTGGGATTGGGCGAATGGGCAGCTGCTTGGGTGCCAATGGTGGTCCAAGTATTGCTCTGATTGGCTGGGGTAGAATTAGGTGGGAGAGTGAGGCTGGAGGTTTTTGGGGGGGCTGATTTTCCATGTGGGCCCACTGAACAAGATTGGAGGGTGGGAGGGGGCAGCAAAGCGCCCCATACTGAACCTCCAGAAGGAGGCTCACAAGCCGCAGTAGCGGACTTGGCCTGAGGGCACGCTCTTTTTGCATGGTCAAGGCCAAAGCAGAGGGAACAAATCTGCCTACCATTATTGACCTGAGCCCAAAAGAAATGATCAGGCGCTGCAGCCACACTAGCGCGGGGTGGGATTTGTTGGGCTATGGTAGGGTGGTGTGGTATGATGGTGGCTGTTGCCCGAGGAGCAGCAAGGCGCTCTGCACCAGATGGAATTGCAAGATGAGGTTGGGCTGAGTGCCATAAGCCATGAGCCCCGCGACCAACTGGTCATACAAAACCTGGGGTGGAAGGTGGGATGGGAGATTTGCAAAGGATACCACCAGCATGGTGTCTGAAGGCAGGCGAGTATGGGTTGTGGGAATGGGGTTTTTTTAAATTAGAGGAGTTTGTGCTGCCGCTTCAGCATCCTCCTCAGATTGGAACCCAACGTCAAAGTAGCCCTTAAAAGGGCGGAATTCTATAAAGCCAGCTGCCGCAAAGGCCGCAGTGGCTAGCTCGATAATTGCCTTATCAGCATATGGGAACAAACGCCCATAGTCCACTCTGAGGCAATACCGAGTGGCAGAGTGAGGGAGGGCGAGAGGATGGGGTCGAGAAGGGTGGACGCGCGCCAGGTGGAGCGCTAAGTCCTGTGGGGGGACAAAACGGTTGGAAGCAGTGGGTGGGCTGGTTGAGCCCATCTGAACGCGCTTGCCTGCGGGGCAGAAAATGCTAGGTGGGGGTGCACTGCTGCCCCACACTGGGTGGCAGGCGGCGGAGCCAAGGACATCACTTAATAGGTTTGGGCAGACGGCTGTGGATAAATAAAACTTTAAATTTAAAATCTCTCAAAAGTGACTTTGAGCAGTAAAAGAAAGTTTTAAGTCAACGTCATTGGTGCTCAGAGAAATACAAAAACAACAAACAAATAGTAAATAAATAAATAGATCAATAGATCAATAAATAAACAAATAAACAAATAAATAATTAAATGAAAAAAGTATAATTGTGGACGTCAGAGGCAACGTCGTTGACATTCATCTGCAACCAGAGGTATTGTTGTTGGTGCTGGTATTAAAAAACCCTAGAGGAAACTTCGTTAAAGCCCTGGTTCTTTGCTACATTGAGATGTTGATAGTAAAAAATTCCCAAATTTCAATTTAGTCATTGAGGATGACCTAAGCAAGGCTCCAGGGGCTTCTCTGAACCAGCTCTTGATGGCACAAACCAGGTTTATTCTCCCATAAGTCATAAGACTCTCAGCATGAATGAAGAGGTGCCATCTTGATTTTTAACTAAATTCACAAAATTCTTTGGCATCTCACTGTGGCAGAAATTTTTGCTAAAGTTTTTTAAGTATAAGTCAGTGCCAGTGTCTCATATGCCATGTAATGGGTTGTGGCTTTTCAGAATCTTAAATTTGTTGAAAGGAGCTCCGCATTGCTTCACAAGTCTGATTGTCAATGGCATTGAGTTCATCAATCCCTTTGATGGTAAAAAAAGAATTTGAGCTTAAAATGGTTGGATTAGGCAGATTAAACGTTGAATTATTCAATTTAGGTATAATATGTAAGAATTGCTTTCAAGTAAAGATCCTTAGATGAACTATCAAGCTTATGGTTGACTGGGTTAGAAATTAGTGGAGTTGGATAATACTTTGCCTCATTTTATCCTTAAATAGATCTTTGGCAAAAATCGCTCTGAAGTTTGGAGTTTTTGTTTATGGTATTCAACTTAACTCCAGGTAAAGTTTTCCATGAATTAGGGTCAGATGAGAAATCACAAAGTCAGCTGATCATGGTGAATTATTATTGAATTGGTAGAACAAGAATAAACATCATCGCTCTTAATTAGTGGATTAGTGGTATTAGTTTGTCTCAAAAGATGAATTTGGTTAGATAGCAGCTTAAATTGGTCGTCCAGCCAATGAAAGTGAATACAATGTAGTTTAGTGGGAATGTCAATAAAATAGCGGCCAAATTGGTGTCCTTATCATTAAAACATCCAATCAAGTCATTCCAAACGTGAGGCTTTAAAACATTCCAAAGATTTAGATGATTCTGAATATAGCCCACAGTGTTTGAGATAAACATCTTTGCAAATTACGATATAAGTTTGGAGTAAAATATTAAAATAACCAATTAAACTTTAGACAATTTGAAAAAATAAAATTTTCTTTCTCATTGCAATAACTAATTGCAACTAATTTGATTCAATACTGGTAAGTTTGATAATCAATACAAGGAGATGAGTGTGCATCCAACATCAGGTAAAGGTTGGGCTAGCGTAATAAAGGGCACAGGGTTGGTATTCGCACCATCCAATGTTTGTAAACGCTCCAGTGACACTGGTGGCCTAGATAAAAATAAAAAATTGGCGGTGGAAATTCCTCAAGACTTTAGCCTGGCAAGTTAAATACAACAAGTTAATAAAAACTCCGCATTCCCAGCCCCTGCTGTTAGTGGAGCATGAGGTTCAAGTTTTCCTGGATACAAACTTAATGGTGCTTTGGGAAAAGTTCTGTGGAGATGTGCACAAGTATTTTGCAGCTGCATCATATGTTTCACCGCACTCTATGACCTGTAGTTTTCTGGATCTCAGGTTCAAAACTAAGCAAGCAGTGGACGAAGCTGCACAGGTTTGTGTGGTGGTAGATATCCCAAATGGTCAATGGGCGATCAAAATGAAGAGCACTCAATGGACCAAATCTAATCAAATTTTTGTTACATTTGACTTCTTCCCCACAACAATAAAGCGCATAGTGCTGAAGCACCACCTCATGGTTGGGCTTAGAAGCTATGGGGGAACTTCACACCTTTTAAATGCAATGCTTCATGCTTATGCTGGACCTGTGCACGGGCAAAGCGATTGCAGTGATCACCCTATCAGCAGACATAGTGGAATATTTTATCCAAATCCCCATACTGCAGTTGTGAATATTGATGGGTAGTAATACCACCCGTTCCACATCATGGTGGATAGCGCTCCCCCTATCTGCACCTTTTGTCATGCTTTTGCCATAATGCTCATACATGCCCTTCCAGAGAGGCCTTCACTCAAAAAATTATCCCTGATGCAATGGACAGCGCAAACTCCCATTATGAAACTGCGATTGACACTTATGCTGCCTTCCCATGGGGCACGTAGGGGTATTAAATTCAAGTAAAACTTTGTCCCCACAGGAGTGCAAAAAAGCCAAACAGGCCCATAGATCAGCAGCAAAGTCAGAGGCTATGGCCGCATCCTTGATCCTGCCTGCCCAGACCCAGAATGGCATTGAGTCATTCACAGCTGAAGCAGCTTATGAATCTTCTCACCACTCATATTGGGCCCACCAACCTGTGGACCAGATGGTTGAGTCAGATTTACCCAAGAGAAATTACCAAGAACCAAATAAACCCAATTCTACCAACTAATTTTTACCAAGTTTTTATTGATAACTGATGGTGCAACGTAGGATCACACTGTTTAGAAAATCTAACCTAAGAAATAAAAAGAAACTACAAAAACAATAATAAAGTTGGCATGAAGGAACCCTTCAAAGTCTCGTACACAATGGTGAAGACCAAAAAGAAAATAGCTGCTGCTGATCAAGTGGAGCTGGAAGGGCAAGAGGGCCCTTCCATTGCACCTAAGATGCGATAGGGGGAGCCTTCACAATAAGGATGTTGAAAATTACTGGACTCAAGGCCTCGCCATCCCAGGCTAGAAAACCGAGTTTATTAAAAATTAATTTACTGTGGACATCCTGGCCAAAAAACCCACTGTCTACATGGTGCTGAGGAAACATGGGCAACTATGCTCCTCCCTCCCTTTCTTTTTGGTTGCCGCACTATGGGGTGCTTATACATGTGACCCATAGTTTTAATTTATTTCCAAAAATTTTCACCTTGATGGTTGTGTGCTAGTAGTGTCCTTTTCATGGGAAAATGAAATGCATGCTATTGTTAATATTTATGCCCTGACCTGTGTGTAGCCTCACCGGGAATTCCTCTCAGCCATAACTTCCCTCCCACTTCCTCATGATCCATTTGTAGTGGGCGACCTGAACTTCTGAGCAAACCTGTTTACTGATCGCTGGCCTTCAACGCCTACCCCCCACAGGGGCAAGTCAAACTATGCATTCTAAAAGCCATCATAGGGATTTTTAATACCCTCCCCAAACATGCACAGCTGATACCCAACATGTCTCGCCCACATGTGCACAATGGTCAACTTAGGTCTATGTCCCACATTGATCTCATTCATGCCCATTGAGCTTTCACCCCAGGTGGACACTTCACAACATCAAAAATTGATTTCTCTGACCACACAGTGGTTTCAATTTCCTTCAATTTATCAAGCCTAGCGGCACAGGTGCCAAAGTGGTGCAAAATTTGGCCAACTGAGATCACGTCGCCAAGTTTTCCTCATGGAAGGACACAGAAACTTTGGCACCAGAATACACCACACCGCTTTGTGCTGATCCCTTGCTACCTGGTCAACATTCAAAACACACACCATCCTTCAGGCACGCCATCTCTAATCTTTTCAATCTTAGGCTTCCTCGGTGGTCATTAAATGCACTCTAGAAGAATTGTACCTCCTGGAGTCAAATGTCCCTGCTGCAGGGTACAGCCCAGCTTGGGGTCATAAGTGGGCAGAAGTGTCTGCTCGTCTTAACGCACTGGTAAGACAACACAAAAATTGTGTTTGTGTTCAGTATAAGGCAAAAAATATAATGCAGTTGACACATGCTCCACCTACTTTTTCCATAAATTCTTTGCACTGTGACAGAGCTTGGCCTTCACACAGGTAAGGCGGCCAGACAACTCAGTCGTAGAAACTCAAGTTGACATGGCTGTAAAAGATTGAAACTTTTACTCTGAGTTGTATAATTCTAAACCATTTGAACCACTGAAATTAATAAGTTTCTCGATGGGTCCAAATATCATCACCGTTTCCTATTACTTGGATCTGATGAATTTAAAACCCATGCTGAACTCTGGTATGCCGTTTGCAGTGCATTGCACAGGAAGTGCCCAGGCCCAAATGGGATTCTGTATGAGTTCTATATAAATATTTTAATTCTCCTCTCTGATGCTTGCCTTTATGAACAGATGTCTCTTATAAACGCGCCTCCTTCCTGGGGGCCAGGAGGCATACATGATTACACTGTATAAGAAAGGGGATATGCTGGACTTGGTCAAATTGGCGCCACATATCACATATCAATAAAAGACACTAAATTATTTACTAAAATTTTAGCCAACCGCATAGAGGTAAATGTTTCTAAAATAATATCCTCTGAGCAAGTTGGTTTCATCCCCAAGTGGTTAATATGGGACAACGTTCACATTGTAGCCAATGTCTGCCAATCCACAGCTACTGAAGCGCTTGTGTTCTTAGACCAGCAAAAGCCTATGATAGGGTCAACTGGGATTACCTCAAAGCCTGCCTCTAAAAGCTCCACCTCCCCTACTGATTCTTTAATTGGGCGATGTTACTTACGGAATCCGCCACAATGGCTGTGCGTGGCCTTAGTTTCCTCCCTGATGTGGTTCACCCTCAAAGGGGTCTCTGCCAAGGGGACCCCTTAAGCCCACTCTTGTAAAACTTCATCCTAGACCCACTTTTACACAATGTGAATGCCGCATTAATGGTGTCCACGTGCAAGGCCAAGAACTAGTAAAGATGTTGGCATTTGCTGGCAATTGTGTGGTTGGGGTGTCCAATAAACAAGATGCACACGCGCTTGAGGCTACTATCCTGTTTTACTTTAGGGCAAATAACGCTTCACTTAAAGCCTCCAAAACTGAAATCATTCTCCTTGGTCAGTTTCAAGCCCACTGGTCACCAGCACCCCATTACCTACCTGCTGCAGCAGCTAGCTCACAGGTTCACTTTCCCCGGCCATCCCATACTGCCCCTCTTGTGCTCCCTTTTGTGCCAAGACCAGCTGCTGGTCTGGTGCGCCATTTAGCAGTGTGGCTGGAGGCATGCGGGTACGCCTCATTGGTAATGGAGCACCACATCCTTGACAATGTCACAAAGTGCATCTCTTCCTTAAGAGTTCATCAGACTACCCACCCAGGCAGGGTTGTGATTTCCAACTCTATGCTCCTGTCCAAAGTCTGGTTTGTGGCCCACGCCATCTCCTTTTCCCCCACTTACTTCAACTCTTTGTACGCCCTGACACAAGGGTGGCTTTGGATTGGCCGCCCTCCCCCTGTGCGCCTGGATGTTATGTTTGGCCCTCACCATAGTGGTGGTATGGATCTGCTCAAATTCAAGGCCCATAACGCCAAAATACTTAGCACCTGGGCTGCTACAATCACTAACCACACACTCCCAGCCCAACACTGGTCACATGCAGCCCGCTAAAATTTTATCCACGCCCTTGGCCTCTGCAATCATTCCCACACCCAATCTCTGTTACACTATCTTGCCTCTCATCCCTCTTCTGCGGGCCTGCATGGGACACCAGCGCACTTCAAATACATTCTCCTCTCCATGCGGAGAGCTGAGTGGAGAATCAGCATCAGTGGACACACCGCCCAGAGGGGTCGCCCTACTCCCTGTTTTAAACAAGAAGTTCCTGGCCAAGATGTTTAAACAACCTGAGGCCCTAATGTCCCCACCTCATGGCCCATGTGGACTATCTTGACAAGCTCTACATCCTGTACTCTTTGGAGACCCAGAATGTCATTTGGCGGTACACTAATCTTTCTCTTCTACAACCCTTAAGTTCGCACCCATGTGTAGAGATGCCTGAGAGAGGTATACCACATGGCTGAGCAGTCCAATGCCTCTCAATCTTAATGCACTGTATGCGGTCAATACCGTTCATTAGTCCATCACTTGGAAGATTTCCCTCCATCACAGGTGTTTTGGCGGGATTTTATTCGCCTCTTTTGCCAGGAGCGTGAGCAGGCTTTTAGCTCTGTCCAAAAACATCTTTACTTTTTTCATGACCTCCCCTATCCACCCTTTTCTCCATAACTTAATTGTTGCAATAGCACTATGGACGATCCACACTATTGTCCTTGATGCAATGTCTGACATTACCCAACCCTCTGTGAAGCTATGCGTCGCTTCTACTCCCACCTCACGGATCACTTTTAATCCTGGCTGTTTGGCTACCTGACATCACGCCAACGCCAGTTGGCGTCATCCTAGTTCCCCATCTGGTTCCTCTCGTCGGACCTTTTTGTTCATTCATGTGCAGTTTCAGATCAGGCCTCCCCTGTCTCTCTCCCTCTTCCTTCCACTGGCAGTCCCGCTGGTAGTAGGAGGTAGCCTCGGCTCCTCTGGGGTGCCCCTCGTTTTTCTTGATGTTTAGCAGTAGGAATTTATCAGAATTGTCTGTCTCATGGTCGCCCTTCCCCAAATAAAATTTAAAAAACTTAAACAATTGAAAAAATAAGATGATCTAATATGAAAGTAATAATACTGCTTCAAAAGTTTTAATTTTGAAATTTTCTGGGGAAGGCTGAACATGAGATGAAAAATTTAAATATTAAACTTAAAAGCATAATTATAAGTTAGATGCACCCCAGAGAAGCTAACGCTGTCTCCTGTTGAAATTGGAATCGCCAAATAAAGGAAGGGGGTATCGTGAGTAGAGGCTTGTGCCACTATTGAGCACATATGAAGGAAAGGGTCTGAAGTGATGAATTAAACTGAAACCAGGATGAGACCAACTGACGTTGACGGGAAAGTAGGTAGTCAAACAACAATGCTTGAAAGTGGTCCATAAGGTGTGACTGGAATTGCGTACAGCTACTTAGAGGGTGTGAGTAGAGCATGAAATGGCATCCAAGATAACCGTGTGGATAGTCCACATAGCGATTGCAACCACTAAGGCTTGGAGGGAAGATGGTATAGGTGAAATAAAGGACAAGGCGAAGATGTCCTTAGATAGGCTGAATGGCTGTGTCTGAGCCTGGCAAAAAGAGAAGTTGAACCTCATTCCAGATCTCTTTTGATGTAGGGCACTCTTCCAGGCGGTGGACCAAAGTCCCATATTGGTTACACACAACACAAAATGAGTGTGATTTATTGGAGCACTCAGCAGTACAACATACCCATTTTAAGCAGCACCAAACATGGGAAGAACCTGCGGCTGCAAAAGATGGTGATGGACGATCTTCAAGATGGCTTTCTGGGTTTCTAGGGAGTAGGTTTGTCCTACATGTCCAGATAATCCACCATGGCCATGATAGGGGACCTCCTTGGTATCAAACTGTTCAGAACGGCTTGGCCTTGTACTTCCTGTGTGAAGCGGGGAGTAGGGCGACCCCTATGGCACTGTGCCCACTGATGCAAATTCTCCACTCAGCGCTCCGCATGGAAGGAAAAATTACTTTTGAAGTGGGGAAATGTCCCATGCGGGCCTGCAGCAGAGGGATTGAAGGTACTTTAACATAGAATTAAAGTGGGTAGGATTGCTGAGGCTCAGGGCGCAGGAAAAATTGGAGTGGGCTGTGCGTGACCATTATTGGTATTGGAGTTTGAGGTTGGTGACTGCTGCGATTCAGGTGCCAAGTATTTTGGTGGCATGGGTCTTGAAGTTAAGCAGGCCCATACCACCACTATGGCGGGGGCCAAATAAGACATACAGGCGCACTGGCGGTGGGCGGCCTAACCAATGCCACCCTTGAAGGAGGGCATATAACGAGGTGTAGAAAGATGGGGAAAAGGCGATAGCATGGGCCACAAAATAAACTTTATATAAGAGCATAGAGTTGGCCAGCACAACCCTGCCTGTGAGGGAAGTTTAGAGGGATCTGAGGGAGGCAATGCGTTTTGTGACATTGTCCAGGATATAGTGCTCTATCACTGACTATGCATACCCTCCTGCCTCCAGCCACACTGCTAAATGGCGCACCAGACCAGCAGCTGGTCTTGGCACAAAAGGGAGCACAAGCGGGGCAGTATGTGGTGAGTAGGGCAAGCAAACCCGAGAGCTAGCTGCTGAAGCAGGTAGGAAAGGGGGTGCTGACCAGCGGGCTTGGAACTGACCAAGGAGAATGATTTCAGTTTTGGAGGCGTTAAGTGCAGCGTTATTTGCCCTGGAGTAAAACAGGATAGTAGCCTCAAGCGTGTGCATCTTGGTTGTTAAACATCCTAACCACACAATTGCCAGCAAATGCCAACATCTTAACTAGTTCTTGGCCTTGCACGTGGACACCATTAATGCGGCATTCACATTGTGTAAAAGTGGGTCGAGGATGAAGTTTTACAAGAGTGGGCTTAAGGGGTCCCCTTGGCAGAGACCCCTTTGAGGGTGAACCACATCAGGGAGGAAACTAAGGCCACGCACAGCCATTGTGGCGGATTCCGTAAGTAACATCGCCCAATTAATGAATCAGTAAGGGAGGTGGAGCTTTTAGAGGCAGGCTTTGAGGTAATCCCAGTTGACCCTATCATAGGCTTTTTGCTGGTCTAAGAACACAAGCGCTTCAGTAGCTGTGGATTGGCAGACATTGGCTACAATGTGAACGTTGTCCCATATTAACCGCTTGGGGATGAAACCAACTTGCTCAGAGGATATTATTTTAGAAACATTTACCTCTATGCGGTTGGCTAAAATTTTAGTAAATAATTTAGTGTCTTTTATTGATATGTGATATGTGGCGCCAATTTGACCAAGTCCAGCATATCCCCTTTCTTATACAGTGTAATCATGTATGCCTCCTGGCCCCCAGGAAGGAGGCGCGTTTATAAGAGACATCTGTTCATAAAGGCAAGCATCAGAGAGGAGAATTAAAATATTTATATAGAACTCATACAGAATCCCATTTGGGCCTGGGCACTTCCTGTGCAATGCACTGCAAACGGCATACCAGAGTTTTTCCCAAGAAATTAAATTCATCAACTGCGGATAACAGGAACAGTGCGAATATGTGCGCTTTCAAGAAATTCGTCAACTTTGGTTGGTTTGGCTGGATCAGAGTGATATAATTTGGAGTAATAGTTTCAAACTTCAATTGCCACTTCTGCCAGAGTACCTTTAATGGAGTGGTCTAGCCGCCTCACCTGTGTGCAGGCCAAGCTCTGTCACAGTGTGAAGAATTTTGAAAAAAAGTAGGCGGAGCACATGTCACCCACATTATATTTTTTGCCTTGTAGTGTACACAAACGCAATGTTTTTGTTGCCTTACCAGTGCGTTAAGGCGAGAAGACACCTCTGCCCACTTTTGACCCCAAGCTGGGCTGTATCTTTTCAGCATGGACATTAGACTTAAGGTGGTCCACTTCTGCAAGCATGCACAGAATGACCACTGAGGTATCCTGAGAGCGATTTGATGAGAGGTGGCATGCCTGGCAGATGATGTTTGCTTTGAAGGTTGACCAGGTAGAAAGTGGGTCCACACAGAACGGTGTAGTGAACTCCTGTGCTGAGGTTTCAGTGTCCACCCATGAGGAAAGCCTGGGGACATGATCTCAACTGGGCGAAGTTTGCACCAATTTAGCGCCTGTGCCATTGATAGTGACAAAGAGAAGGAATCAACACCAACCTATGGTCAGAGAAAAAAAGTTTCATCATCATAAATTGTGCAATGTGAGACCAGAAATTCAACGGGGCAATGATAAGTCAATGTGGGACATAGACCTCAGATGATCGTTGTGCACATGGGGACGGGACATGTTGGGGAGCAGCGGTGCATGTTTAGGTAGGGTATCAAACAGCCCCAAAATGGCTTTTAAAACACGATGTTCCATGTGTCCCTGCGGGGGGAAGGTGCTGAAGGCCATCAATCAATGGCTAGGTTGGCCCAGCAGTACATATCGCCTACCACAAACAGGTCAGGGGGAAGTGGGATGGAAATAATGGCTGAGAAGAAATTCCCGGTGAGCCCACGCACAGGTCAGGACATATATATTAATGATAGCATGCACTTTGTCATCCCATGAAAAGAAACTACAAGCACTGGCCACCAAGGTACAAGACTTTAGAAATAAATTTAAAATTATGGGTCACATGTATAAGCACCTCACAGTGTGGCGACCAAAAAGAGAAGGAGCGGAAGAGCATGGTTGCCCATGTTTCCTTGGCACCATATGGACTGTGGGTTTTCTGAATGGCCAGGATGTCCACAGGTAAATTATTTTCTAAAGGACTCAGTTTCCTAGCCCATAACGGCAAGGCCTTGAGTCCAGAAATGTTCAACGTCCCAATTGTGAAGCCTCCCCACATTGCACCTTAGGTGCTATGAGAAGGGCCCCATTGTCCTTCAACTTCCAGTTTTTCAAATGTCTCTCTGGCACCGCAGGTGCTCTGTGCTATAGAGTATGTGTCGTATGGGTTACTTTTGCTGTGGGTTTAGTGTTGGCTTTTTGGTTTTAACACTTTTGCCTATTTGTTATGGCTCTTCGGGTTAGTGTGCTCTTGCAGTACATCATTGAATGTTGACAAAATTTGGGAAGTAAGTTGGTGGTAGAATTAGTTTCAATCAAGGCTTGGTAATATTGCTCAGGTAAATCTGACTCACCCATTTGGTCATCAGGTTGGTTGGCCCAGTCTGATTGATGAACAGATTTACAAGCAGCTTTAGCAATGAATGACTCAATGTCATCCTGGGTCTAGGCAAGTGTGATCACAGAAGTGGTCACGGCCACTGCCTTGGCCACTGCTCTGCGGGCCTGATTAGCTTTATTACACTCCTGCGGGGACACAGTTTTAACTTAGATGTAACACCCTTGCACGCCCCATAGGAAGGCAGCATCGGTGTCTATAGCCAGTTCATAATGGGAGTCTGCACTACTCATTGCATCAGAGGATTCTGTTTTGTGTAATTCCTTCCTTGGTGGGTCAGGTGTGGGCCTTGTGGCCAAAAGCGTGACAAAAGGTGCAGATAAGGGGCGTGCTATCCACTGTGACATAGAACGGGTGGGATTCCTGCCCATTAATTAGCACAACTGTGGTGTGGGGGATTTGTGTCAAATCTTTTTACAATGACTGCAGATGGGGTGATCACAGTTATCACTTTTCCTGTGACAGGTCTGTCATAAGCATGAAACATTGCATTTCAAAGGAGTGAATTTTCCCATAGCTTTTAAGCCCAAACATGAGGAAAGTGCTCCACCACTGTGCGGTTTTTATTGTGGGGAGGAAGTCAAATGTAACAAAAAATTTATTAGAGTTGGTCCATTAAGTGCTCTTCATTTTGATCTCCCATTGACCATCTGGGATATCTAACGCCATAAACACCTTTGCAGCTTCGTCCACTGCTTGCTTAGTTTCAAACTTGAAACCAGCCAACCACAGGTCATAGAGTGTAAATGCTACATATACTGCTTTCGAATAATGGCTGTGCACATCTCCGCAGAACTTTTCCAAAAAACGCCATTTGATTGATATCCAGGAAAACTCAAACTCCATGCTCTAATGACGACAGGGGCTGGGAATGTGGAGTATTGATGAACTATTTACACTTTGCTTATCAGGATAAAATCTCATGGGAAATACTAACTGCCAGTTTTTATTTTTATCAAGGCTGCTGGTGTCACGGGGACGTTTACAAACTTTAGATAGTGCAGAGCCCAACCCTGTCCCCTTTTTTGCTAGCCCAACCTTTACTTGATGTTGGATGCACACTCATTCCCTCAAAGAGATTATCAAACTTACCTAGTCGAATCAAATTTATTACAATTAGTGATTGCAATGAGAGAGAAAAGTTTTTTAATACTGGTATAAAGTTAGCATATAAAAAAGCACTTTAGGTGGGTCCTTGGGATAAATATACCACACCAATAATTTTCTAGCCAATACCAGTTTTAAACTTGTATTGAACAAAACCTGCACTAGGGTGGAAGCAGGCTTTACCCTGCCAGGCTAACCCCTTTATAAAGTTAGCATATAGATATAAACAAGATAAGAAATCACAAAATAATATCAGCTTGTCCAAAGTGAGAGGCTCAAGTTCCAGAAAGTGATTAATGTTTTTCAATATCATAAATAGCTGAGAAGCTAGTCAACATGGTTTATTGGATTGGATTTACTCGCCTAATAGAGTAAACAGGTCCTTTTAAATTTATAATGCACTTGATCAACAGGTAGGGAAGAGTTCAGGAATCCTAGGCTTAACAACGCCAAAAGACCACCAAAATGGGGGGAGTGCAGGCTAACTCTCTTGGCGTGGGGTCCATAATTAAAATGAGTAGAAAAATACCTGGGTGCTGAAAAGACAACACCTGTAATTTACTCAACACATCAAGGGTAATAACGAGTCTCAGAAAGGCTAACAAAGGTAAACAGTCATTAGGAGTCGATCTTCCTTAATATATCCTTCTTGGCGTTTCATGAGGAGAGACCCATGACCTCCTCCAGTACACATTAGACATTTATGCTTGATTCCAGATCAGAGATGCCCCTGTATTAGCACCACTCTTGGAAATATGGGTTCGCTTTTCCAAGATCAGGTGACTATCAAAGCTGGAAAGGGTGGGTATCAATATATCTAAGGCAGGATTTAGGATAATCTGCTTCTCTTATATGATTATACAAACATACTGTCCAAATGATGGGATGGCCTTAATTTGGGTTAATCCAAATAGGGAGATATTCTTAGATTAGGCGTCTTTATCTGGGATCCTCAGCAGACGGTCTAGACTCAGATCTTAAATGTCAAGGCCAGTAGACATGATTTAGCTACTTCAGGGTTCAAAAAGTCCCATCTGTGGCTCTTAAATATTATACAATAAATAAATATAAGTAAAATTTTAGGTCGCAAGAAATTAGATACATTTATTTGATAAATGGGACCTTTTTATAGGATCAATGATAGTAGATAAGAAAAATTTGATATCCTGAAATCTAATAAGAGAGATATCAGATCCAATTGGTATTGAAGGCATAATACTAAATATAGTAATAATATAACAAGCTTGCTATAAAGTACCTTGTAGAATCAAATAGCAATGATTTCATCCCAGATTGGATAGGACATCATCCTATGAGAATCTTGACTACTGAAGGATTACAAATCCTTCACTTAATTATTAAAAAATATTGGGCTTTTAGCCTATTACTCCTGAAGCTTGGCCTTAAGGGAAGTGTCGAGGTTTACCTCAGGATAAGTCTTAACCTTAAAAGGGTAAAATATGACGCCAGGATTGGTTGACCAATTGCATCATCGGAAAAATCATATACCAGTTCGGTTAATGCCTTTTCATCTGAAGAACGCTACAACCTGCTTATAAAGGTTCATTGATGCTGACCTGGGAGACCTTATGGGATCCTGCTAGATAGCTTGCAAAGACGATATACTGGTATTCAGCCTCAGATGCAGAGTCTCACGCCCGCCACCTTCTAGATGTCTTGTGTGGGTAGCACAAGCAAACCTAACTATTAAAACTAGCAAGTGTGAGTTCTTCCAACCCAAAGTAGAGAGCTTAGGATATATTATTTTCGCTCATGGCCACATGATTGCCCCTGATAAAGAAGCAGCCATCTCCAATTGGGCTATTAACTCCTCTCACACAGAGCTGCGCAGCTTGATTATGACTTCTAACTTTTTCAAGACGTTCACTCCAGAGTTATCCGCAGTAGCTGCCCCCTAAACCGCATATAAAAGAAGGTTTTCTATTAGATTATAGAATGTAATGACGCGCTCCATGCAGTTAAGTCTATACTCCCATCAAGCCTTGTTCTACCACATTAATATAAAAGCCACCCCTTTATTGTTGCAGATAAAGCTTCTAACTTTGCAGTGGTAGAAGATTTGCTGCAGGAAGGGGAAGAAAGAGTGGAAGGTCCTGCTGCTATTTCTCTAGAATATTGTCAAATTCTGAGGATTGCACGCTTGTTTAATTAAATCCTGCACGCTTAATCAGGCTGAAGTTTAGCTTATGGATCCTCAATTTTTCCAGTGGCTTATGGTATTTTGACTATTAGAAAATTCACCAGGCATCCTCAAAGAGCTTGACTCTTCTGGCCAATTTTGGGCTGGATTTTCCCTCTGTAATCAGAAACTATAGCTTAGGCTGGCAAAGTTGCAAGCTGTAGATCCTGAGATCCGAGCTTGCCAATACTCTCCAAAGGTGACTTAAGATACAAATTAGAAAGAATATAAAATAAAATAGAGCTTTATTAGACTAGATTATTTGATAATTATTCATTAGGCCAGGCTCCAGTATTTATACCTCTAAGGCTTCTCCTGGCCACATTTGAGCACAAAATTTAAACAGATATTTTACCACCTCAGTTAAGCCCTTGAACTGATACAACTGAGACCTATTGCTAGGTTTAGGGTGGCAAATACTCTCATATTTGGGAGGATTTCATGGTCAAAAACTGCAACAATGAGCGTGCAAAATGGTCCTAGGATCATCTCAAAATGAGTTACGTCATACTACTGATTAAATGCAAATTCTGGGAGATTTTGTGGTCAATTTAAATAAAATGATGTACCCTTAATTGGGCCTTCGGCAGGACTCTCTTGATAGCACTAGGTACTCCCATTTAGAAGTCCATGTGCAAGTTCTATCATGCTGGTTATGTGTATTGACATACAAAAATTATTTTAGGACCAGCTCCAAGATATGTTTTCATCATACTGCTGATATAAACGACTCCCTAATTAGAAGTCAACTGGCCCTCTCAATAGCACTAGATACTCCCATTTGGGTGGTCCATGTGCAAGTGCTATCATGCCAATTATGTGTACAGTCATACAAATATGCCCTAAGGTGGGAAATTAATTACGTTTTTCATTTTTCTGATTGTCCATGGGACTTTTAAATGTTAACTTCAGGTCAGTCCTGAACAATTTTGTATACTGATTTCTTAATATTGGTTTCAATTAATTGGGATTAGTTGCTAGGGTTTGGGGTAGCAATGATCTGCCCAACTGTGCAAATGTATTCAGCCTGAGCTACCAATAGAATAGATAGATTAAATTGATGTTGAGTTGACCAGACCAGCTGAGTTGTTGCAGAGAAGATTGGCCTAAATGTGTGGGGCTTCGGCCCAAGGTTTTAATAATATGATTAACTCCACGTTGCAATTTTTGGCCCGAGCCATGTTATTGCAATAGGTTTTAATCAAATTATTAGCTTAAGCATTAGGAGGAAAAACCGGCCCAATCTGTAGTTTGTTGGAGGGTTTATTTTCGAGTCAACCACAGAATCTGACAGATACCCCTATCACAGCTTAACTATGCCATCTATGACAAGGAATTCATTGCTGCTGTTGAAGCTGTACAGCACTGGCGTCACCATCATTATGGCTTTAGGGGGCCTTTTACTGTCTGAACTAACTACAAAGCTTTAATGTACTATGGTCTTCTCAGAAGCTGACCTTAGCCAGTTCAGGTGACAAGAGATCCTGTTCATGATCATCTTCTTATACAATTTCATTAAAAGTACCTAGAACTTGTTGCTTGATGCTCTATCATGGAACCCTGATTTTGCCCTATATCCAGTGCTAGTGTATACCCATAATACCCATGTCAAGGTTCTGATATGACTGGACGATAAGCCCTGAAGAGTTGCTGCGAATTGATGTGAATCCGCCAACTAGGATTTTAATTATGAGTATTTGAGCGCCTTGAAATGATGCTACATTGTGATATAACAGATTATTATTAGATCACCTACAAATAAATTGATAAGGCAATGTTGACATTTGATTAATATTATCTAGATCACCTTAAACTAAGGTGATAGAGAATTGATTATACATCCTGAAACCAATGATAATATGTGGAATAGACTAGTCTAATCTAAGAGAATGGTATCATCTGAAGTTGCTGATATATAAGGAAGATGGGGTAATTAAAAAGAGGAAGTTGTTAGTTTAGCAAGAGCGGAACAGTGAGAAACTGCTGTATTTATTAAATAATTAAAAGTATGTTTGGCAATTGCTCCATATTTATTATATTTTCAAGTGTGTTAAGAGGGCCAACGATCCTCACATCATCCATCCATGGTTCAGTGGGTTCAACCTGTGCGACCCTTATGGAATATCCAAAAAGTATCGCCCAAAATTATAACAGTGGTTCTCACTACAGGGGGCCCATTGAACAAAAACTAAACAATAAAATTCTCCAGTTGCTGGACATGTCTCATCAAACCTGCGTTGCTGGGGAATCTTCACAAAGCACTGCACCATCCAAATATGAGGAATTCAACCTCACTTCAGATGCAGTACTCAAAAAACAGGACAAACTTCTTCAAGATCAGAATGCCATTATGCACCAACTTTGAAGCACTTAGCCAAATGCAAATATTGGGACAACAAAACAAGCAGCTCTCTAATCATTTAGATGACACTATCAAACAACTGTATTGCATAAAGCAGAAATTGACTGGTACCTCCCATCCCGTCATTGGGAGAGGAAGAACGTTAGGGAGCTGCTTGTGGGAACTATATGACATGGAATATTGTTGAATCGTTGACTGGACCTAAATTGTTAGATAATATAATTGGGGAATCAATATTAAATGATTCTAATTTGTTATGTATCATATTGAAATAATCAGCGATTGCGGACCAAAAATATCCTAAGTATATCCAAAACTTGTGATCCGCAGCCTAGCAATTCCACTTAATAATATTCAACTATGATGACATGGGCTCAGGGGCTTTGTTGGTTAAGTCGAACTTAATAATAATAGTTGGCTTAATGACCCAAGCTTATGGGCTTTGTTGGTCTATGTCAAATAGCTTTTGATGTTAATTAAGTTTTTGATCAAATCAATTACTAATCAGTAATACAAATTGCTTTGGTATGTGCTACTAATTGCTCTAGAAGTTCCAGTTCAGCTATTTGCAGACATGTAAGAAATGCTGCCTTGAGATGTTTAAGAGTTTGATATCAGCCCTAAGGCTGTGCAAAATGCCCCAGAGTTTAAAGGATTGTAGACCTTCAGACAAACTTATTACGTGTTCCTCTGGCTAAGTGCTATTGGGAAATGAGGCGTCATGGGTAAGATGTGGTTAACATCAAGCCCTAGAATTATCTCAAGTTGAAACTAATAAAATACAATCGTTTATTACTTGAATTTCATTGTTTAATGTACAAGCTTTTTGTATTTAATACTTTTATGTTATATTAAGTTGAGAATTTACTTGAGATCAGTAAGATCAGGACAGCGAGCCGTTGTCCAAGAAATGACAGAATAGTACAGCTTTTAAGTGTCGTTTTCAAGGAATCTATATCTTGACTATTGTCAGCTTCTGGTCTATTGTTTCCATACAATATACGCTCAAAACTACAACTTATCCTAGAATAATAAGCCAAATTAAATTTTGCCTAAAATTCAACAGATGGCGCTCATGACTGGGAATGTAGATGGTGACCACGCCGAATAGGGGATCAACCCCTGGCTATATCAATTTTCTAGGATGAATTTAAAAATTTCAAGACTCAGCAGACTAATGAGTCATCAAATTGATAATCTCACTGAAGAAGTTACTTTTAATAATTAGGCAAATAATGCTCTACATAAAGAAGTTAATGATTTAAAGAAATTGATTAGAGAGAAAGATCAAGTGATTTCTTCTCTTCAATTTCAAATGACCAATCTGAATGATAAAATTTCAATACTGAAGGAATGGGATAATGTCAAAGCCAGCACGCCCAAAGCAATTCTACTGACAGTGATGCCTCTAAACATTATGAGATTAATTCTGGGCACGTCAGCAATTGCCAAGTAGAATGGTTGCTTTGGCCAACCCAAATCCTCTAATCGTGGCATGGCGCCTCAGCGCCCTGATACGCCTGGTTCAAGACAACTGAGAAGTAATCACAATACTCATGACCAGGAGAATGATAATCTACAAACTGTCAAACTTGTCTGCTTGCAATAAGGATGGAAATATAGGCACTTTTATCAAACATTTTGAAATGGCCATGAATGGGGCCAGTGACCATAACAAAGCGGCCACGATGATCAACTGCTTAGATGAATGGAGTACAAGTTAATTATGCCTCATTTGGAGTAAGACCTAACCTATGACAAAGTCAAAGGGGCTGTGATTCATAAATTTCGAGGTCCAGAACGAATGTCAACTAGAAAATCCAAATTCGTGAATATCAGCTCTAAGAAAGATGAAGTGATTGATGAATTTGTGGATTGATTCTATCATGAAGCTCAAGTTCTCTTAGGTGCAAAAATTATAATCAATTTTGATGCAAAGTTTGCATTATAACATGCAGTACAACTTTACCAAAAGTTGTCAAACACCTTAATGCCTGCTCTTGTGCAAAATCTTGCAACTTCTGAATTGGTTGATTATCTGTGTGGATGCTCACAAAACTATGGCCCTCCCAATACTGGATACAGATCAGGACCTGCTGCCTCTGCTGGAAAACCTTATAATACCAATAATCATACTGACAGTGATCCACCTGTTGAAACTCAGTAAACCTTAAATACAAGGGCCTCACGCCCATTAAATGAGATTACTAGCTATACCTGCAATCATAAATAACACTTTGCCTCCCAATGCCATCAGCGTAGTGTTAATGTAGTCCTTCCAGATAATGTGCAGGTGGAGGGAAAATAACAAGCACAATAGATGTGGGATGCTTTATTGTGCCAAAAACACCAATCCCACCTGACTGACAAGAAAACGCAGGCCACAGGGACTTGATACCAGAAAAATGAATTCTATTTTATCACTGAATGAATAATTTATGAACGTACATGCAGTAACTCGCTCTCAGAGTAAGGTTGTCATACCTGAAGCCTCTGAAGTAGTTGCTAAACTGTATGTGCAAAAGATGCTTAAGATTATTCCAGCTGAGGGGCCGAGAAATGCAGCAGATACCCCAAGCTTGAAGGGGGTTATAGTTATTCTAATTGACACATTCATCAATGAATTTCCAAGTATCAGATGTACCCTGAAGCATACTCTTAACTCTTTGGATTTTTTGGAATTCTCCCTTAATTGGGGAAAGCCCTGACTAGGGGTCATGACCTGCCTACAGGTGGATTCTGGATTGGGATCCTCATTAACTTGAGGTAAGCACAACATGAATTATCAGGGATTGACCCCAATAATTAATTAATAATTATCTAAAAAATATTCAAAACAGACTAGATGTTACGGATGTTGAAGCATCAATTGGGTCATGGAAAATTACCATTTGATGCTGACCCAATCAGTTACCCTTTTTGGGATCACTGGTGACTTATGCCAAGGATGATCCCATTACCCTAGTATTATTACTTTATTTATTTATATTCATTTGGCTTCAGCAATCAATGCTGAGACTCTCCCCATTCTGAATCCACCAATTTTTAATCCATCGAGGTTCTATAATTACCTCAAGGATCATTTCAATAAAACACCATTTCTCTCCTATCTCTTTTCCATTTTTAGCTTACCTAAGGCCTTTAGGGCCTATTAACTCGCTGGGGGCTTCGGGGCCCTGTTTAAATTATGGGCACATGTTGGAGTTGCTCCCCCATGGTCTGACATTGATGCTCCCTTCCAGGTGCCCTCAAGTTCCCTGTGAGAGATAATTTGGGGAATAGAGGAGGGTTGTCACAGCTGAGGGTCATTGGCCTAAAGCATATACCCTGGGCCTAAACAATCCAGGAGGTACAACCTGGCCTGGACCCTGACCAAAGAGGTCAAGCCAGATTGGAAGCGGTAGGGTCAGTCAGGGAGGCCCCCCAGCTGATCTGATTCTGGATAACTAGGCAGACAAGCCCAGGATACCCTGGCCCCTGCACCACAGAGGGCAATCCAGGTGACCTTGGCCCCTGCCCCAAGAGGGCAAGCCAGATGAGGGGGACTAGGGGCCCCCAAAACTAGCCTGGGCAACCAAGCTCAGGCTACCAGGGTTCAATCCCTGATGCCAGCCTAGCGCTGATGCTGGGATTCAATCCTGATGCAAGGACCTCCTCCTGATGCCATACCCAGTGCCAATGCAAGCTCTTACACTGGTGCTTGGTGTCAATCCCAATGCCAGCCTCAGCGCTGATGCCAGCTTTTATGCTGATGCCAAAGCCACTCCCCAATGATGCTCACCAGATCCCGCTGTTGTGTCTGCATCAGCTACCTTGGCTTATTCAACCCTGCCTCCTGGATCTGGTGCCCCCGCCTTAGTTCTGACCCCTAGCTGAGGCTTAGAGGTTTATATTGGGATTCTCTCTTAATTGGTGGAAGCCCCAACTAGGGGTCAAGACCTGCCTACAGGAGGATGCTAGATTGGGCTCCCCATTAACTTGGGGTAAGCCTGATCTGAAGTATTGGGGATTAATCCCAATATCTAATTAATAATTATTTTAATTAATTTTGACACCAGCAACTAAATTCTGAGGATTTTAAAACATCAATTGGGCTTCAGGGAATTACCATTTGATGCTGACCCAATCAGTTACCCTTTTGGGATCACTGGTGATTTATGCCAAAGATGATCTCATTCCCCTTGTATAATTAATTTATTCATTTATATTAATTCAGATTTGGCAATCAATGCTAAAACTATCCAAATAATCCCTTTCTCTATCCATCAAGGTCATATAAATACCTTGAAGATCATTTATTATTTACCACTTTTTGCAATCTCTTTTACCTTCTAGTCTACTTAATGCTTTTTATAGCCCATTAACTCGCTGGGGGCTTCAGGGCTCTGATTTATTATGAGCATGGGTTGGAGTTGCTCACCGGTGGTCCAACAGGATTCTTCCCATATCCACTTAGTAAGCTCTATTGATTCTTATTGGAAAAAGAAAAAATGAAAAATATAAACCAAAATAATAATATTAAACCTTAAAAAATGAAAAAAAACAATAACAATTAAGAAAAAAATGATTTATGAATTCTAAAGCCTCATCGCCACTGGGTCTAAATGACCCTTCTTTGGGTGGGGGAGGAGAGTGATATTGGGCCTGGGGGCCAGTTTGGGTTTGCCGCAGGTTTCTGGAGTTGCAGTAAGCATAAAGTTGAACTTTTGGAAAACGTCAAAGCATAGCTGGTTGAACCAGCATAGTAACGAAGGCAATACACCTGAGCTAACTGTAGCATTCAGCATGGAAGTGTGGATTTTAAGAAGATAAGTTTATCCAGGGCCAAAAGGTTATTAACATAGCGTCAATTTGAAGGTCAAGAAAATTGGATATTGTGACCAAGAAAATATGAATACTATCCGCTTTTTATCCAATCAAGGAGGGGGAAGTTTTGAATGGTTGACAGAACCTAGATTGTTGGGTAATTTAATAGGGGAAACAATAATATTAGCTGATGCTAATTTATTATGTATCATATTGAAATTACCAGTGATTATGGACCAAAAATATCCTAGGTATATCCAAAACTTGGGATCCGCAGCCTAGCAATTCCACTTAATAATATTCAACTATGATGACATGGGCTCAGGGGCTTTGTTGGTTAAGTTGAACTTAATAATAATAGTTGACTTAATGACCGAGGCTTGTGGGCATTGTTAGTCAATAACAAAATTAACTTTTAATGTCACTCAAGTTTCTAATTGAATTAATTACTAATTAGTGTTTTGGATTGCCTTTGTATGTGCTACTGATTGCTTGAGAGAAGTGATGGTTCCGCTCTTTTCAGACACATAAGAAACGTTGCCTTGAGATGATTAAGAGTTTGATATCAGCCCTTAGGGCTGTGCAAAATGCCCCATAGTTGAAAGGATTGTAGACCCTCAGACAAACTTATTATGTGTTCCTCTGGCTAAGTGCCATTGGGAAATGAGGCGTCATGGGTAAGATGTGGTTAACATCAAACCCTAGAATTATCTACAAGTTGATACTACTAAAATACAATCGTTTATTATTTCAAGTTCATAGTTTGATATACAAGCTTTTTGTACATAATAAAATTTACGTTGTAATAATTTGAGAATTTACTTGGAATAAGTAGGATCAGGGCAGCGAGCCATTGTCCAAGTAATGACAGAATAATACAGCTTTTAAGTGTCGTTTTCAAGGAGTTTATATCTTGACTATTGTCACCTTCTGGTTTATTGTCTCCATACAATATACGCTCAAAACTCCAACTTATTCCAGAAGAACCAATCCAATTGAATTAGTCCTAAAATTCAATAAATATGACGCTGTATGGTGTTACTACACCCAGGAAGGCAGCTCTGGATATGTTTATGAATCAGAAAGTCAATTCCCTCAAGTGATGGCAATGCTGCCCACCACAGAGAATCACGCTACCTCTGAAGCAGAGGACATCCTGACCTCCGCTAGACCAGCTCCTTATTGAGAGACTGCTTATGGGTCTCTACCCATTCCTCAGTATGACCCAAAAAATCAGGTCTACATGCAGTATGAGTAGGTCAATATCGAGAAGCTGCCTCCATTTGATTGCAATGGTAATATCCATGGCTTCTTTAAGCGTTTTGAGTTTGCAGTAGAAGGCGCCTTGATCAGCGTAAAGCTAAACTGTTGATATCTGCCTTGGATGTAAGCAGTGTTATTTAAGTCACCTGATACCTTCCAAACAGCTCCATTACCTACCAAGAAGTGAAGAATCTGTGCTGCGACTGTTTAGGGTAATTCCAAAATCTCACATTGAAAGGCGGAGTTCTTGACTATTTGGTTCCGCCGTAACAAGACCCTCACAGAGTTCACTGACTGATTCACGGCAGAAGCTCACGTGCTGATTGGGGCAGGCTATTTAGCAGAAGCTGACATATGCATCACAATGACCTCCGCAGTGAAGCCATACCATGAGCTTCACAACGTCATTTCTCCAATTTTGGATGATGACAGTCCCCTGCTCTAGATTGAGCAGTTCTGCGCCATATATCCGCTAACTTCCCTCCACCCAATATGGAGCGAAAACATTTCACCGTCACCAGACCCTCTTATTTGGGGGAATACTCTCATCCTGTACACACTTCGCCTAGAAACTCCTGGCCTTACTATAATTCTGTGTCTCTTCCTTGGCCAAATTACTTTAAACAGTTCAACTTCCGCTCTGGCCCCATTTACAAAAATCATTAGCCACCCAACTACTAACCTGGGCCTAGTAATGCCAAACGTCAGCAATCGTCTAACCAAACTGGCACTGGTTACACCAAACGGCAACAAAATTTTTAGCCAGGACTCTCTTATGATAACCAAGGATGTAGCTCTTATGGGTTTAATTGCTATGAATGTGGTCGCCCGGGCCACCTTACCCAGAGTTTCCCCAACCATCAGGTTTACTACGTACAGAAGGATCAATACTACCATGGAAATGATGACAGAGTAGAGATGGGAATCTCTACCTCCGCTATCCCAACCCTGAACGTCCCACCTGAATCAATTGCAGTATATCCCACAGAAGTCACTCAATACAATGATGGGATTTTATACCAGCAACCAGTTGGAGGAGTGAAAGTACTGACACAAGTGCAAGCCAAGGCTGCACAGTGGATGAAGGACCTTAAAGCAACTGAAGCCATATGTCTGCCAAATTTTTGATCAAGCTTCCTCAGTCAAGCTGGATTCAGCTGGCAGATGCGCCAACCCTGAAAGTAGTAAAAGTTACCCTTGGGTAGATGCTATTGATAAAGAATGCTCCAAAGTTGGTGAAGGGATTATGAATTTTCTTGGGAAAAGAGATCCCGTAAAAGTTCACATATTAAACAGTCAATATTATTCTTAATCTGAGAGTACATACTGTGACATTTTTGTAGCAAAAAATAGAGTTCATGCTATAATAGATACAAGCGCTTTGGTCAACATAGTTTCTACTACGTTGATGGAAAAGTTGACGTTAAAGCCTGATGAGGACCAATGAATGGTGTATGGTACTGCTGGAGTGGAAAGCTTAGTCTCTGAAGGAGCGTAGAGCATGTTACCTTTGCAGTTTGGGTCCATTGTCATCATAGCTCCAGCGATAGTGCTACCCAACAGTAACTACAACCTGATAATTTGAGCTGCTTTCCTGCAACACTTTGGGGCTGTCATTGATATGACGTAGGAAAACTTTGAAATTCTGGGGAAGCGGATCTCAATTTACTTTACATCTAGTAGAGTGCCAAGGGATCTGGTGCACATGAGCCATATCAATCTTTCATATAGTGATGAGGTATTTCAGTTCCTATTATTGACTAAAAAGCAAAACTCAGCCCTTTCCTCAGCAGATATACAAATTACAAGGGTTTTATCTCCGAGCTGCTGGGCCTATATCTATTCCTTCTGAACACCAAGTCATAGTGAACACTGAGTTAGAGGTGGAAGTGCCTCTCAGGCTCTATAGGGAGGTCATTGGGACCTATCAGCAAATGCAGCTTGAGCCTCACATGGTTCCAAGAATTATATTCCCAGGCTTTGAAGAGATCAAGGTTTTATTAAAAAAGCTCCAGAACGAACCAATGCAAATCCACTGACACCAAATAGTGGCTTATCTACACTTGACTTCAATTGCGAAGGTCCTTCAGGTTCATGAGTTTGGTTTGTTGGATGAATTTGATCTAACCATCAAGTCGCAGCCTGGCATAATGACAGTGGTACCATGGGAGAATTTAATAGTTATTGGAAGAACAAAAGACCAAGTGATAGCTTTAATTCAAAAATATAAGGATATTTTTGCTGTTGACAACCATGATTTAGGATGCGCATGGGGGTGGTCCATCAGTTGGACACTAGAGCATCCTCCAATCAGGTCACAACTAATCTGCTGATTGAGGGAATCTTAAGATGTTGTCATTAAGGAAATTGATAAGTTTCTGGAGCAAGGGATGCTCAAACCATCCAAGAGTCCATGGGCTTCACCTGTTCTGATTGTAAAAAATAATGAAAGCACTAACTAGGTGGTGATAGACTACCAGAAGCTCAACAGTATTACAAAGAAGTACTCATATCCCTTGTTGAAGATTGATGATGCTTTGGATTAGTTAGGGGGAGCTCGTTACTTCTCAGCAATGGACTTGATATTAGGTTACTGGAAAATTTAGTTTCCTGTGGTGGAACAGGAGTTTTGTGTCATAATCACATCTAAAGGACTTTTCCAACTGACCTGTATGCCACAAGGGC